>JANHGD010009530.1:10440-27508 GCA_027560375.1 Imantodes cenchoa
TGGTCTTTGGGCGTTATGTGAATTTCGTTGTATGAGTATACTGTGTATACACATATAATGACAATAATAAAGTATTTGTTTATTTATTTAAACAATACTGTGATAATTAGCATGGGTAGTCCCGAAAGGAGCATTATTTCATATTTAATCATTTTATATGCAGAATAGCAGCAGAATATAAATGGAAATTAGGTGATCCTTCCTCTGTTCTTCACCATGAAGGCAACAATTTGGTGGATGGGGTACTATCAAAAAATGCTGAGGTTCCCAATCCTGCATAAAATGAAAAAAAAAATGGGGTGGGGGAAGGGTATTAGATACAATCATTCTTGGGGGCTCTCCCCAGGCTGACAATTAACAAGCCTCCTCCATTCATGAAGTCTCCCATACCCCGAGCAGAAGGCCAGTGAGCGTTTGAGGGATAGAGGCGATACAAGTCTATCTTTTTTAAATAGAACTTGCTTTGTATTAGACTTATAATTTTAAGCTGGTTTCTAATTATTTACCTGGGGTGGTTTTCAATGTGTGGTACTATTCAGCATGAACTATTCTGAGTGTTAAAAATGAACAATACATTGTATAAAATATACAACCTTTGTCCTTTTTGTCATATGTTATTGTTGTATTTTAACAATTCTATTTTATAAAGCCGACTTACAGATGGGACTATGTGGGAAGTATATCCAGACAAAACTAATGAATAAAATTATACCAAATGGAAGATGGCTGTGTCCTTCTAATGTTTCTGCTCATTTCTGAATCTGCAGAAGTTGTTTTTTTTCATATTCTCAGAGAAGAGTGATCTGCATTGCATAAAGACAGACAGCAGGCTAGAGATATGGAAAGGAGGGAAAGGTTTTATATCTTCTACAGTAGATGGAGGCATTGCCAGCATGCAAACACATAAGCCTATCTTTATGGAGAGAGGAGGAATAATTGGGTTGTGCAATGTTTTCTATTTATTTCAGAAAAGCAACTTCAGAATGCAGAAGAACACAAACACCGCACTTATCTGTAACTCATTAAAGCATCTCCGTTGTTTTCCAGGATTCTGGAGCAACTGTAGAGAAGCTTCCTTTGCATTCATGCAAACATGGAAACCGAGGCAGATGGTTTGCAGACAGATATTATATTTGCTCTCCTGAAAGCTCTGAAGCACCTCTTTCAAATAAAATCCTAAGCATTACACAATCCTAGAAAATACCACTTTATAGAGATAAAGAATGGGAATGGATTCTGCATGAAATAGTCATAAAGTGAAAAATATTAAGCTGTCCTGTCATTACATTTAGAACTAGGCCACTGCATATATATAAACTCCCAAATTATTGTTGCTCTTATCTACGACAGCCAGCAAATATACAAGCATGTGGTTCTTCTTCTCTTACTTCTAATGAATGAATTACAACCAAAAATTGAAAAGCAGGAAGGGTGGAAAGAGAAAGGGCTGGCATGATGGTGATGTCTGTTATATTCAAATGAGGACCAGGTATGACCAGAAGGCAACATCTGCCAAGAATCTCATTTTCCTAAAAGCTTGTTTAGGCAAGATCATAAAAGATCTTTGGCATCAGTGACCATTGCTTACTGGTGCAATTTGTGTTCTCTGATAAATAAGAAAAGCATTTTTATCACCATCTTCTTGACTCTGTTTGCATTTTTTTAAAAAAAATATTAATTTTACTTTTTTATCTATTTACAGATAAGAAAACAAAAGTAATGATTATATCCTGAGAAGTAGCTAGGTATATTGCAGTCAAATATAAAGAAAGAAAAAGAGAGAGAGAGAGAGAGAGAGAGAGAGAGAGAGAGAAGGAAGGAAGGAAGGAAGGAAGGAAGGAAGGAAGGAAGGAAGGAAGGAAGGAAAGATAGATAGATAGATTGCAGAAAAGTGAAAGAGGAAAAGACTGAGTCTCCAGGGATTGGTTTTGTCCTTTATATCATTGTTAAGAGGAGCAAGTTTTGATATACAATGCGTTTTTCTTCTTCTTGTGCTTCCTATGAAATTGTGTACATAGTACATATACCAGAGAGAATTCAACATTTTATACATTTGAAGGCATTCAGAGATTGGTAGTTTGGAAAAAAGTTATAATGGCACAATATCAAGGCTTTTGATGCTACTGAATGGATATATACATAGACATGACATATATGTGCGGGTATGTGTTTGAGTGTGTATATGTATGTATATATACATATACACACGTGTCTGTGTGTCTGTGTGTATATATATATGTATATACTGTATATAATCATATTTTATATATAAGAAATAGAACATGAGCATGAAATCGTAAAAATGGATAGACAAATGGGAGACAGAAGGTCAAAATGTAAGCCCTATCTTCAAAAGTTTTCAAGCAGTAAAATACAATGGCGCCAATAAAAACCACAGAATAAAGAAAATGCTTTTGGGCAAAGAACACTTTAGAAAGTTTTGTGGGGGAAAAATTGGCCGTGGCAGATTATAATATCTTTGGGAAATCTGTTACACAACAGCCCACCCAATGAACAAATACATTCAATTCTGGAATGATCAGGATCCAAGTAAAATAAAGCTTTAAAAAAGAGCAATTGTATTGCAAAAGCTCTTAAAGATAAGGAGAACTTTGGCCCTGGGTACTGCACATGAAGCAGGTCTACGTTAATAGTATTAAGAAAAGGAGGCTGGATGTGCCAAAGACTAGGGCAGGCACTAGATGCCATGTGTGTGACCCAGGCTGAAAGGGGGATGAGTTCCTCTAAAAGTGTGTGGGGGGAAACCCAGTATCCATGGGCTTCTCCCCATCTGGCAGCTTTGAGTCTTAGAGGCAGTTTAAATATCGTTTGTTTCTATGGCAGAGCGGGTGGGAAGTCCAAGTGCCGTCCAGATCCTTTGGTGTTGTGAATGGACACCTGGAAATACACAGAAGCGTATTTCTTCCTCAGTTCTTGGAATTAATTCCCTTAATGTAATCAAAAGGTCATTTGTTTCCC
This sequence comes from Imantodes cenchoa, assembly GCA_027560375.1. Lineage (NCBI taxonomy): Eukaryota > Metazoa > Chordata > Lepidosauria > Squamata > Dipsadidae > Imantodes > Imantodes cenchoa. The sequence continues at coordinate 13,420 of JANHGD010009530.1, forward strand.
ATTTCTCTTTATGCTTGTAAGCTCATGAAGCACAGAGAAAGTGCAGACCTTATCTCCGGTTACTTAGCCAGGCTGAACATGCATCATACATCAGTACGAATGTGACACCTTATAGAATATAATTTGGGCGGACCTTAAAGAGATTTTGAAATGAATATAAACTAACTTGTCCTTGACAATGCTGAGGGTGCTGATAAGGGAACAGCTGTGAAAACTGAACTTGGTGTTATTTGAGTTTATCTTTTATTTTGTAATTTTGTATTTTCACTTGGAGCTTCTTTGAACCCTTTGAAGTACTTGCTGTGGAGTGGAGGTTTTTGAATTGTTTGCTTTTTCTCTGCAAGAGCTGAATTTTTGTTTGGCCCTTTTCATAGAAAGGATAGAATACCCTGGACTCTTGTTTGGTTTTTTTGTTTTTGTTTTTGAATAAGTGAAGAGGGAAGGTATTTTTGTGGTTCATTTTAAATTTGGATTAAGGCAAGAAGAGCCTGAAGCTATCTGTGATTTTTTATTGATTTTCTTTCTTTTTTCTTTGTGCCTCTTGATTTTTTGTTTTTTGTTATTTCCCCTTTTTAGTTAAGAGGGGATTAGTCTCTTTTGGATTTTGGGGGAGCTGGTTTGCTAAATTTTCTATTTTTCCTGGGAGTTTTTGTCTGGTTTTTTGTTTGCTTTTTCCTTGCCCCCCCCCATTCTAATTGACCCATTGGGTGAATTAGACACTTGGATTACAAATAAGAATCATTATTGGATTACAAATTTGGGATTTACAACGTTTAGCAATGAAGAAATTTACAGCACATCTGCATTCAACAGCAAGTCCTTCTACAAAAGAACCACCAAAAACATCAGAGACTATGGACATAAAACCCTCATACAGTCACTCCATGATGATTTGAAAGAAGATTTAAAGGAAGTAAAGGAAATGATTGGGAAAATGAAGAAAGAATTCAAAAAGTAGAAGAAAAAGCAGAGATGACAGAGAAGAAAGTGGAAGAATTAGAGGAAAAATTACCATCAATGGACAAAAACCAAGAGCGAACAATTATCTCTCTGGAGATGGAGTGATCTGATTATTATTTGAGATTTCAAAATATAGAGGAAGAGAAAGGTGAAAATTTGCCAGAGGTGGTGGCAGAGATGTTGGCAGAAGTGATGGAACAATCCAAAGAGAAGATACTAAATGAGATAGATGAGGCCTTCAGAGTTCACACAAGATATGCAATGAGAAACAAACTACCAAGAGAAGTCCATGTAAGATTTAAAAAGAAAGCAATAAAGACAGAGATACTACAAATAACCAAAACACTGCACTGAAACATGAAGATAAAGAGATAATGGTGTTGAGACAAACACCCAGAAGAGTCAGAGATTTGAGAAGAGAATACCATTTTTAAAACAAAACTATTAATTATAAAAGGAGTGAGTTTTAGATGGCTAATACCGGAAGGAATATTGGTGACATGGCAAGAGCAAAGACAGAGATTAGATTCCATTGAAAAAGCAACAACGTTTTATTAACAATTTTGGGGACCAATGGATGATGGGAAACTGGGAGAGGCAAGAGGGAGAGGATACCAAGAGGGAGATGCAAAGGAGAAAGAACAAAGAACAGAAGAACAAGAGGAAAGAGCAATGACGGAAGGGGCAAGAGCGAAAGAGGCAAAGGACCAAAGAGAGACAAGAGCGACTAGATCAGAAAAAGTAACAAGTAAAATATGGAAGATGAAATTAAAGCAATATCAATAAATGTGAACAGATTAAATTTGGAATAGAACTTTAAATAAATTGAACAAATTAACAATGGTCATTATATGCTTACAATGTCAGAGAAATCTTATCTCCGGTATGAAAACAATTAGAGGAGATGGATGGATGCTTGAATGTTCCCATGGCAGTAAAAAAATAACACTTGAAGTAAAACTTCTAATAACTATTGATTTATTTCATATAGTAATAAGAGACAGGAAAAATACATCCTACCGATTCAGCGATCAAAAAGGGAAGAGGAAGAAAGTGGGAGGTACAAGAATACACACATGCGTAGAACAGTACATAAGCACGGGATAATGTTTACAAAATAACAGCTTCAAAATAAAAGTCTGTAATGATGCAATGCAATACAATGAATACATGAAACCACGGCAATGCCATGCAATGTCAGAATAAAACAACTGTCCAGGTCTGCTGACGAATCAAACTGAACGCAGTGACATACAAGAAGTACATATCATAACATAGAAAACTCGAAATTAGGACCATTATTTACATTGTTACAATATAGTAAAAGTGGTGTGGCATTGTATATAAAAGAAAAATTAGAGCCCAAGTTAATACGTACAGATGAAGAAGGAGGATTTTGATGGTGGAAGTAAAAATGAACTTTAAATAAATTCTACTAATAGTGTTATACGCGCCAAATGAGAAACAGGAGGAATTTTATGGGAAATTACATAGAAAAATATTAGAACTGGAATATGAAAATATATTCATGGTGGGGGACTTCAAAGGGGTAATGAACACTGATTGGGATTATGAAATGAGGAAAACAAATAAAAAACCTAGAAAGACACTTTCAAAGTTTTTTTTTTTACAATGATAGAAGAATTAAGTTTACAAGATGCTTGGAGAACTAGACACCTAAAAGAAAAACAATATACCTTTTATTCAAATAGACATTTATCATGATCCGGGATAGATATGATGTGGAATCCCCACCTAGGCCCTAGGCCACCATGGGGCAGGGCCCATCACCTGCCCTGCAAGGCCAGAGGGACCCCCCTCCATAGGGCACCCCACTTCCCAGAGCAGGAGGAGGAAGCACATGGCTGTCCCATGGGGAATTTGGCAGGAGTGGCCCAGGCTGACCTCCTCTCCCCACTGAACTCACCAGGCCCACCTGGCCTGCAGGTGCCCAGGGCTCACCTTGAAGAGCCACCTGTCCCCACCTGTGACATCAGAGCCCCTCTCCCTCCCAGCTAATCACAAGGAGGGCCTCTCCCTTAGAGGTGGGCTTTCTGACAGCACCTGAGCTGCCCAGACCAGATGGGGTGTGGGGCTCCCCCTGCCTTCCCCTCCTCCAACACCCCTCCCTCCCTGCCCTCACTAGGGAGGGGGGAAGACCCCCTGCAGGACCCCTGCTTGCCCCCTCCTCACAGCACAGCCACCTGCAAAACTCTCTCCAAATTCAGCCTGTTGGAGGCTGCTTGACCGGCAAGAAGGAAGCCAGGCACAGGGAGGCCCCCAGCCTTGGCCAGCTGGGTATGAAGGCGGTCAGAAAGCTGCCAGGTGAAACTGACCCAGAGATCATGGCAAGGTTGTTCAGAAGAGGTTGCCATTGGCTCTTTCCCAGGGCTCTGAGAGAGTGGCTGGCCCAGAGTGTCCTAGCTGGCTTAATGCACAGGGCAGGACTAGAACTCAGGGTCCCCTGGGATTTAACAACCACAACAGCCAACTGACTCTGGTGTGATCCACACAACCCATTGAACCCGGTCACTTCACCAGTGGCTGCATTCACATGTGCAACTTTGAACCATGGTTTGTTTCCTGTGGTTGAACCTGTTGGCCGATGAGTCAGTGGATTATGGGAACTCCGAAGTAGATTAATTCATTGGAGAGAAGCTGAACAATAGTATGCACAGGTACACAGGCAGCCCTTGACTTATAACAGTTCATTTAGTGACCGATCAAAGTTACAACAGTACTGAAGAATGTGAGTTATGACCGTTTTTCACAGTTATGACCTTTGCAGCATCCCCCTGGTCACGTGGTCTGAATTCAGATGCTTGGCCACTGTTTCCTGTTTATGACTGTTGCTGTGTCCCAGGGTCACATGATCCCCTTTTGCGACCGTCTCACAAGCAAAGTCAATGGGGAAGCCAGATTCACTTAACAACCGAGTTACTAATTTAAGAACTGCGGTGATTCGCTTAATGACTGTGGCAAGAAAAGTTATAAAATGGGGCAAAACTCACTTAACAACAGAAACATTGGGCTCAATTGTGGTTGTAAGTCAAGGACTACCTGCATTGGGGGCGCTTTTCTCCTCTCAAGGACCACGTTCACATATAGATGATGGATGGATGGATGGATGGATGGATGGATGGATGGATGGATGGATGATAAACAGATAGATCTCAGCTGCAGAACTTACAGTTCATTCTTTGTTTAATAAAATATAAAAAATCTTAGTGTATTATATGAACATAGAGAAACAGCACAGAAATGATAAGGAAGAAAAAATAAATAAAAACTTCCCTCCACTCTATAATTTTCTCCCTATTTACCCAACAATCTAGTCCATAAGTTGTCACTTTCCTGCTTCTTAATGAGCTCTTCCAAAAGATCTATCCAAAAATTAATATTAATAGAAAAGATGGGAAATGAAATTTCACTTCAGGCACAAGCAATTTTAAAACGAGCTGCAATTAGGATTAATATATGGAATTCTTATATAAAACAGAATTCCAAAGAGGACCTACTCTTAACATTGGGCAGAGTTCAAGGGCAGTGATGGCCTCCTTGTCATTAGAAGACAGGCAACACTAGAGTTAAATGGCATTAACTTAAAGGGGCACCAAACACCATAACTCTGACCATGTTGAAGGACAGCAGAAGTCAATTCCTTGGGTGTTGAACTATCTTCTCCAGCATCACTTTCTGGACATGACCTGACAGGAAGGACCACAACCACAACAGAACTGAGCCCCCAGGGTTGTATCTGTAATTATTCACTAACATGCTTTTCTCCAGCCTCTCCTCTGCACATGGAACCCAGAAGAAGTTCAGGATCCCAAGAGGAGAAGTTGCTTCTCACTGTAATTATGACCCTCTGGGCTTCTGAGACCTATGTTGTTATTTCTCCAGTTGTTGACATTGATGTATGTAGACATCAGATTGAAGCCACATGCAAAGGATCTTGAATAAGAAAGGGATAAATTCCTTGGGTCAAGCTCTCTGGGAACAGGGATTGGGACAGGCAGAGGCTCTGCTCTTGATTGCACCTTTCTCTCCTTTCCACATGAAACTTTGTGGCTCTCTTTTTATATCGGGAAAGCCACGGGCACTTCTGAGAGTCTTTGCATTTTCCCACTCTTCCTGTTGTTTGTGTTAGAAACAGGAAGCAGATTCATTCACCCCATGAATTATGGACCTCCTGGTTCTGCTTCTGATGCTGCTTGTGTCCCATCCAATCTCTGGGAAGCTGAGACTGAAATGCCCACTGAGTTTGGAGCACCAGGATGGAAAGAATCCACAGAGCTATTACAGCCCAGGAGACCATCTCATCGGTATAGTCACCACTGGAAATGAAATATCGCATACAAAATTGCTTTTCAACGAGGCTCCTTCTCTTCAGTTTGTTTTCATTGATTCGTAAGTCATTCAGGGCAATGGAGTTGTACTTCCTCCATTCGAACACTCTCCTTCTTTTCTGTTTTTTATTTTTCATTTATTGGGGGATATGTCTAATTTCCTGAGTGATTTTGATTTCCATGGCTTCTCTCTTTTGTCTGATTTTGTGAAAGAGACTCAAATCCAAGAAGGGGTCTGAAAAAAAGTTGAAAGGACTGCAGATTATTTTCCTCTCTCAGTTCAATGCTTTTCCCCCCCAAAGATTTTTATTGTATTTTTCCATTTAACAAATTTCCATGCTTTATGCATAACTATGCTCGTTTGCCTATTATTTACGTGACTATTCTTTACATATCGTTACATTTGAGTTTAAGAGTATTTCATACATAATATTTACATCTTCTTTCATTCAAATCCATATATTCCATACTTTTCAAATATACATTTTACTTTCTCTTATATTTTACCACTTTTTTTCTCATTCTCTATATGCAATCCATTTGTACCAATTCTTCCATATTGCATAATATTCAGAGTTCGTTTGTCCTTTCAGTTCAATCCAATCGTTAGTTTGTCCATTTCAGCACAATCATGGTTTTTTTTATTATTACCAAACTTTCCGAGGGCACAGTATGTCACAGAAGTGAGTACACCCCTCAAATTTTGTAAATATTTAAGTATATCTTTTCATGTGACAACACTGATGAAATGACATTTGGCTACAATGTAAAGTAGTGAGTATACATCTTGTATAACAGTATAAATGTGCTGTCCCCTCAAAATAACACAACATGCAGCCATTAATGTCTAAACTGCTGGCAACAAAAGTGAGTACACCCCAAAGTGATAATGGCCAAATGGGGCCCAAGTAGCAGTTTTCCCTCTCTGCTGTTATGTGACTCCTTAGTGGTACAAGGTCCAGGTGTGAAGGGGAAGCAGGTGTGTTAAATTTGGTGTTATTGCTCTCGCTCTCTCATACTGGTCACTGGAAGTTCAACATGGCATCTCATGGCAATGAACTCTCTGAGGATCTGAAAAAAACAAATTGTTGCTCTACATAAAGATGGCCTAGGCTATAAGAAGATCCTTTCAGCTGAATCTTTTTCTTCTTGGCCAAATAAATAATTACATGGGTAATAATTTAAAATTGTTTCCAAAAGGGAGAGATAAATCTTCTAAATCATTCAAGAGTGGATTTGCCAGGATGGAAAAATCTAAAACAACTGAGCTTTATTGATCAATTATTTATCATGCTGAATTCCTTTTCAATCTTTAAAAAGATAGAACTACTCACACTGAGCACATAATAACCATCAAATTAGTTCAGTAAAATTGCTAGCTGACTTTTATTTCTCCCTTGCAAAGAGAGTTGTACTATACATAGAGCAGGCAAGCCTTTTTTTCCGGGTCTGAAGATATAGTGCCTTGAAACTTTGTGGCTATAAATGGCTATTAAAAGTGCAACTTCTTCACTAAGCAGCAGTAAGTTCCTTATTTGCCTCCTTTCAACAATGTTAAAGTAACAGAAAATTTCTTTTTAAACTGGAACTCTTTTTTTTTAATTTAATGCTGCCACCCTGTAGTTTGATAGTGAATTTCCCAGTTTATCCCACATTCCTGGGTTTTTCTCATCATCCGTCACTGAAATGGCTGCTCAGAATCACCCTGAACCATGAGATGGTCAGAAAATAAATGTGATAAATAAATGTGATAATAAATGAATAAATAAATAAATAAATAATAAATAAATAAATAAATAAATAAATAAATAAATAAATAAATAAATATTAACTAGATCCAAACCTTTGTAGTGTTTGTGATCAACTAAGGCAGTGATGGTGAACCTTTTCGCACTGAGTGCCCAAACCGGAATGCATGCACATGTGCATGCACCGGAGCACTGGAAACCTGGAGACCAGCTGGCCTGTGCAGGCATGCCTATTTTTTGGCTGCTTTGGCCATTATTTGGCCATTTTCAGGCTTTTTTTGGGCTGTTTTCAGACCCATTTTTGAGTCATTATCAGGCCATTTTTAGACTGGTTTTGGGCTGTTTTTTGGGCCGTTTTCCAAAAATGGCCTGAAAATTGGGCTGAAACCAGCCTGAAAATGACCTGAAAAATGTCCTGGTTTTGGGACATTTTTCAGGCCAATTCCAGGACATTTTCCAGCGTTTTCCAGTGCCTGTGAAGACTAGCTGGCAGGCATGCATGTGCGTGCTGGAAACCCGAAGAGCAGCTGGTGACAGCGCTCAAGCCCACAGAGAGGGCTCTGTGTGCCACTTCTGGCACACCTGCCGTAGGTTCGCCATCACGGAACTATGGTATACTATATAATCCGCAGCTGCTGATTGAAGGAAAAACACTATTCTGTAAGATGTAAGCCATATACAGGGTATGTCTCACTTTTTTAGGTTATCTAGATTCTCTTAAAGATGTATTAAAATCACAGCTTTATTTTGGCCTAGCTCCGTGATGGCAAACCTATGGCATGAGTGCCACAGGTGCCACGTGGAGCCATATTTGAGGGCACTCAAGGCATTGCCCTATGTCAGCTCCAGTGCACATGTGTGCACTGGCCTGCTGATTTTTGGAGTTCCAGAGGGCGGGGTAGGCCATTTGCACCCTCCCCAGGCTTCAGGAAAGCCTCCAGAGCCTGTGGATGACAAAAAACGGACCCAACGGGCCTACCAGAAGTTCGGAAACAAACTTCTGGTAGGCCCATTTGGGCCATTTTTCACCTTTCACAGGTCCAGAGGCTTTTCTGAATCCTGGGAAGGGCAAAAATGGCCTCCCCCCACCCAACAGGCCTACCAGAAGCCCGGAGGCTTCAGTGAGGTCTGTGTGTATTCATATGGGGTGCAGCATGTGGGGTTTGCATGCATGTGCAGGGGGAGGGCATTGCATCATGGATGTGGGCACATGCACACATCCTATTACGCACATGCCCTATTGCGCACATGCCCTTTTGGCACCCAAGCAAAAAAAGGTTCGCCGTCACTGACCTAGCTCAGTAAGATTGAACTTATTGAGTTTTTAAGGAGCAAAAATCTCATGATGAAATTGAAATAGAATACAAACAATTTTTGAAACATTTCACCAATCTGTAGACAGAAAAACTGAGTGAATGACTTCTCTGATTTTCTCCAGAGGAAGGTAAAATTCTCCAACCATTTTTTAAGGGCAAGGCTGCACTTTAATGGTGCAGTGGTGCAACTGAAGTAGGCTTTAGGAGGAAATTCCTAATTAGGAAATTTCCATCAGCCACTATGAAGGGACAAACAGACAGCAGGCTAGCTGAGTGCATCCATGAACACCAACTAGCAGTCAGACGACATGATGGAAACTTCTTAATTTCACAACATATGGACAGACTTAAGCATAGTTTCAACTGGAAAATATGTGCATCCTAAACCAATCCAAATCTGAAGACACTAGACAATTCCTAGAACCCTGCACTCAGACAAATCAGTCATCAACAGAGAGAGAGAGATAAACAACATCTACCTACCATACCAAAGAGTCAATAAAAAAGCCAACAAGGAAACAAAAAAATCAAAACACCTCCTCATCAGCAACACGCTGATGGCGAGAGATTAACACCAAGTTTAACATTAAACCAACAATCAAGAAGTAAACAATACGCCAGTCAAGTAACTTCCAACTCAAACAAGGTATCAATAAACAATACTCTAATCAAGGAAGCACCAAAACCAATCCCACCAGACTGATAGGGCAAACCACTAGTATATAAAATGAGAGCAAGCCCTTCTCCCTTCTAGCACTGATGATGTTACCTAGTTTGGTTATGAAACATCTGCAAGAAAACAACCAAGCTCAGAGAGCATCAATGCCCTCAGAATTCATCCCTTCCATCAGCAGAATTTATTTTACCAAATAGAATAAGAGCTGATAGGAAAGGGTGAAGGAAAGTGTAGTGCTTAGTGTCTGTATAGATTCTCAGTCATCCAAGTCATGATTTTCCCAAGGTACTTTTCCAAAAGGCAACTGAATAACTGAAGAACCTTCTTGGATAAGAAATGAAATGTTTTCAAGGAAAAAAACCCAAGAGAGTCCAGTTGCCTTTTGGAAAAAACACCTTAGGTGTACTGTTTAATCTGCACTGGGTGAAACAATGCTGTCTATAACTGTGATTAAGTGTGATCTGTGAAGCAACACACATAATTTGTGGTTTCCGAATTTCTGTCTGGCTTGGTTGCCATGCCCATCTCTCTTAAATCCTTAAAGGTGTAAGAAAAGAGCAGCTACAAAGGATTGAAAACAATCCAGAATTACCAAGCAAATGAAGATTATTTCAATCAAACCTGCAAGAGTTTTTCTGCCTTGCATCTTTTCTGAGTAATAACACCAAGTGAGGAGCATCTGTTTATTAGTTTACCCTTGAAAACACATATTATATATGAAATATTCAGTATCAATAATTCTTTACTGTAACAGATTTGTTCTTTTATTCACTTCACTGCTTTCTGTGACGATTCTAGGAAAGGCAGCTTGATAAATAAAACTTGGTCTCATTTACCCTAAATCAGTTTTTAAAAAAACAGTAACCCTGTACTTTTGCAAAGTGTGTCTGGATGAAGAGCTGTAAATGTTTAAAATGGAAATTTAAACTGTTTTAACAATTTGAGAATTTAAAGGAAGAGGATAGAGGAAGGCAAGTGTGCTGTGCTGTCATTGGGAAATGGGGTTCCTCTTTATATTCTAAAATGCAGTTTTGTGAGACTGTATAGATGTGAGATCCATATGTTGGATACGTGTTTCTTTTTCTACCCCAGCATCTTCTGTGGTTAGTCTACTACCATTTAATCCAGCCTTTCATAGATCCATATGGCAGTCCATCTGTCTACAGAGGTCCAATGCAGAAATATTAAAGAATAACAAATTATTTTCTGTATAAACACTTGATTACATTATAGGGCCTATTTAATTTTGAAATGAGAAGTGAGGAATTAAAAGTCAGTGCACAGGGATCTAATACTTCATGTCATTTAATAAAATGAATATCTAGGTCAAGTGGGATTTTCCCTTCTCTTCTATGCAGTTTTTTGTGTGATTGTTTCAGAATTGTTGAAAGGTTAATATTGCATCATTTTAGTCATTTGATACAAAAAATGATATTTCCCAAAGATAGTAATCAAAATTTTAAATTGAGAATATATGTATGAACAGTCTGAAAATTCACAGATTATGGTTGCAACAGCCCTAACAAAATTAACACACTGAACTCATTTTCTAGGCTTGCATAAAATATTTAACATTTAACATTTAAACTAACCACACTATCCTAACCGGAAACCTTAATCAAGGTAAATACTAATCAACCTTAGTATGTTATATGAATGCAATTGCTAGAACTTTACCAAAAATGATTAAATATGTTGTCTGAATATAAACTTTAGATGTGGGAGATGGACAGACAAACAGACAGGGGAGGGGGAGAGAGAGAGACAGAGAGACAGAGAGACAGAGATGACAGGAAATATTTTATAGGATTAAAAACTAGAGAAACAAAGACTTAGGAAAAATAAGAAAAGATAAAAAAGTGAAAAGTGAAAAGCAGTAAAATCAAGAGAAAGAAACAAGAAGAAAATTATCTAAAGAAATGACTTATAATCTTCTTTACAGCAATTAAAATATAGTTATTACCATTTTCTACCTTCCCAAATTATATTGTATATCATGGTTCCCTTCTTCCCATAAACAATCAGTAAATCTAGAGATAATGACTTTATTTTTTGTCCATTTTTAGTCTGCAAAACATTTCCAGTCTTTTATAAAAGTAGCAGTTGTACCTTCCAGTGGGTGGATTTTCCATTTCTCATCCTTTTCTGTAATATCTGTCAAGACTTTGAGTATGATAAACTGGTTTGTCACCAATGAACTTTCAATCTTTGCAATCTTTAGGGATCATCGTTCCACATTAAAAAGTAATAGATATCCAAAAATTAGTGCTAGCTATACAGATTTGAGCCATGTTCAGGGTTTTCTTTATTTAGCAAGACCAGTTTCCATTTCCAGTTGCAGAATTTGCTTATAATTTTAATATAGTTAAATTAACTTCAGTTTACTAATACTTTTTATGCTCAGTATTTCAGTTTAGGATTGCTATAGTCTTTCCAATCTAATTTCATTTTTACTTCAGATCACAGGTGATTAATGTTTTTTTAAGTTCATGGTGCATTGAAACTATACCTGCAGCATTGTGTGCAACGCACATAAAAAAACCTAGACAGAGCTTTAATTTCATTATCATCATCACTATCTAGTTTTTGTTATTGAAACCTGTAAGCATCCTTGCTGCAAATGCTATGATTAAATTTATGGGAGTCCTTGATTATGTTTTAGCCTTTTCCATTTCTTAGACAAATATGTCTAGTTTTGATGACTGAAACTGGGAAGTGTATAGTTAATTCCGTTGACTGTATAATTATCATTGCAATAAAATAATCTCTGACCTTGATATGAACCTGACCTATTTTTATAACTCTCTGCATATTTATATATCTGATCTGTTTCCTCTGACTGTGCCAAAACAGGAGACAGAAAGCAAAAGCTTTTAAATCAAGACATTTACAAGCTTATTCTTGTACTAATTCAAACTTACAGTAAATACTGTAGGCATTAAATATACAATTCAAATCCATTCAATTTTAAAGCTTATGGATTAACCTCAGCTATAATTATTATTTCTATGTTATTTACAAATTTACAAATTCTGGTTCTTTTCACATATTCCTCAAATTTATATTCCCCATTTATATTTTCATGATGAACGGAAGCTTTTACACAGAGAAAATCCAGAATATCTGATATGTTTCATTTTAAAAAATGGCTAACATCTTTCAGATATGAATGGAATTCCAAGTTTACAGTATAATCATTTTGAATATCTAATCTAGGTCACCTGTTGTTATTTTTAAAAATCTAATTATCCAAATATATGTTATGATTAATTGATTCTATTAACTTCTTGCTTTGTTTAAAGTGAATTTTTAATAAATGAGATTGAAATAGGGAAAGCTAAATGCAACTATTTAAGCAAACCATTACATAATTTTTCTTATGCACATGACTTAATAAGGTCCTAATAGTATAAACAATCCATTTTTTTCTTGTTCATTTCTGCCACTGAAACATAAGCTAAATTGCCATTTGGTTCTTTGATTCTGAACAATTTTAAACAAAGTAAATATTTTCTATTTAATTTATCTTATTGAATTATGAATGTAAATTTGACTGTGGTTCATATTTTCTCATTAATTGCCTTTTCTGTAGCTGTAAACAAACAAACAAACAAATTGACTTATTTACTTGCAATGTAATACTATTTTTTATTCAATATAACAGCATCTGGCTATATATATTATTGCAATTAGGTAAGTACAACAATTAAAAACTCCTGTAATGTATGCATGAATATCTGTGTAAACATGTAATATATAAACATGTATCAGTGCAGATGAGTTTTTATGTAAACACTATATACTGTCTGATTTTAACAATATGAAATGTTGAAGGATTGTATGATTATGTTTTTATATACTCAAACTGAAGACTGATGGCATTTATTTATTTGATTTCTTATCAAATAACCATCTCAACAAGTGATATTAAGAACTGTAATATATAGAACTATTTTCCCCAACCTGATTACCTTCCTGATATATTTGCTTCACAGTTGTGATAATTCTGAGCCAGAATGTCCTTTGAGTGATGTCTGTGAAATTAGGGATTTAGAATTTGAACATATCTGAAAAGCATTTGATTGAAAATAGATGGGTAGAAGGGAAATATACTTGTCAAATAGTTTCATTCTGGCAAAGAGCACAATAGTGGAAGTTAGAAGTTGTAATTAATCATTAAGACTGCATTGTAAAATATACACTATACAAGTAAACCTTAGGCAACAGCATCTAGAACATCTCAGTTCACAGTACAAAACCTAAAGACAATTTGCTTTTATCTAGTAATTACTAATTACAACAAAATGCTCCTTAAGGCTCAGTTAAAAAAACAAAACATTTCTAAAATACATAATTCTGAAGTCCACAAATATATGGCCTGTCTTGAAAAAATTGTCTGTTTTCATGCTTGGACAATCAAATATTAATCTTTTGGTGTATGTCTCTGTCAGGTTCTGTAATGGAATGTGTGGATGTGTCAGAGAAAGAAACTTAAGAAAGACCAGACTGATTAGGTAATCAAAAGTGACAGTATAACTTTGTACCTTCAAATTTGCAAGGTTCTGTTAATAGTCTTAAAATAAAGTAGATTTTATGTAACATATCATGTAATTTTGTTTCCTATGTGGTTTACCCAGAGGGCTGATAACTCCATATTTAGGAGCACACAAGCAATTTTTTGTAGAAGATAATATCATCAAAATAAAAAAAATGTGCTATATTATGTGGAAAAGTAATGTTGTGTGGGAATGACTGTAGGACACCTGAGGAATGTCTCAGAGGTGCTTTTTTCAAGAGGCAACTGGACTTTCCTGTTTTTCTTTGAAGACGTTTGATCCAAGAAGCTTCTTCAGCCCTGACTGGTTGAAAAAAAAACCCAGAAAGTCCAGTCACTTTTTGAAAAAAACACCTTTGGGACAACTATGACCTGGATTAACCTGGAAGAATCTCCATAGACAATATTTAAAGAAGGGAGATCAGAGCAACAAAAAGAAGCTACTCTGAAAAACTAATGAATCAGTTCACATGATTTATTCTTGT
>JANHGD010009531.1:0-11773 GCA_027560375.1 Imantodes cenchoa
ACGCTGGCTGGGAAAGGAAGGATTTAAAGCAGCCTGCAAAGTTGACAAACCCCCACCCCACCCGCCATCCCTGCAGCCTTTAGAACATGCTGGCTGGGAAAGGAAGGATTTAAAGCAGTCTGCAAAGTTGACAAACTGCTTTCCAGCCCCATCCCTGCAGCCTTTAGAACATGCTGGCTGGGAACAGAAAGATTTAAAGCAGCCTGCAAAGTTGACAAACTGCTCTCCCCACTCCTTGTCCCTGCAGCCTTTAGAACATGCTGGCTGGGAACAGAAGGATTTAAAGCAGTCTGCAAAGTTGACAAACTGCTCTTCCCCCCGCCCCCCTGTCCCTGCAGCCTTTAGAACACGCTGGCTGGGAATGGAAGGATTTAAAACAGCCTGGAAAGTTGCTGGGTTTCCCTCTACCCCCCTCCTCGGAGCCTTTAGGAGAAATGCTGACTGGGGAGGGGGGTGTTTCTAACTTACCAGCTGCCAGTTCATTTCCTCCTGCACCGCATGGCAAAAAAAAAAAAGCAACAAAGCTGAAAAACAGATGGTGACCTCATGCAGTGCCAAAACTCAGCTTCTGTGCATGCTCAGAGGGAATTTTTTTAAAAAATTCAAAAAAAAGATGGCGGCCCCCAGGGACTGGCACCGACTGTACCAGAACAATGACGTCAACAGCAGGCTGCTACCAGTGCGGCATTCTAGACTGTAACGGTAGGAACCCGCCTCTGAAATGGAAGGAAAGGAAAGGAAAGAAGGGAAGGGAGGAGAGGGAAGGAAATGGAAGGAAAGGAAAGAAGCGAAGGAGAGGGAGGAGAGGGAAGGAAATTGAAGGAAAGAATGAAAGGAAAGAAGGGGAGGGGAGGGAGGAGAGGGACGGAAATGGAAGGAAAGAAGGAAAGGAAAGGAAAGGAAAGAAGGGGAGGGAGGGAGGAGAGGAGAGGAAAGAAAATGGAAGGAAGGGAGGTAAAGAAAAAAAGGGAAGGGGAGGGAGGAGAGGGAAGGAAATGGAAGGAAAGGAGAAGAGGAGAGGGAAGGACATAGAAGGAAAGAAGGAAAGGAAAGGGGAGTGATTACAGCTACAGCTCTGGAATGTGGGATTGACTTTCCCACCAATATCAGTAAGCCACTGTCAGACTGTCCATCTTCATTTTCCTTCACTCAGATTGACCAAGCTTCTTGAGAGAAGGAACGCAAAAGAGGTTTCCAGACTGTGTGCCTGGACCAGACACTTTCTCTTGGGTCTCCCACCCAGAGGCCTCGCAGAAGCAGACAGGTAGCCTAAAAGGCAGCTGAACTCCCCCCCACCAGTGGTCCACGGGATTTAAAATTATGAATTAGGTGGTCCCTGAGGTCCAAAAGGTTGGAGACCTCTGGCCTAACACACTCTTCCTTTCAGTGGTCCATGAAAGTACATCTATAGTATATAGATAATAAAGGTGAAAAAAGATGAACATTTTTACACAACCATAGATACCTTGAGGCTGGGTGTGAGAATGAATGGTTGAGAAGGGAGGGGCCAGGTGAGGCAATCCTTGAAGTGGGTCACATTGAGTTGGCCACACCCACCTAGTCACATGATAACCAAGCCACACCCACCTGGTCACATGACCATCAAGCCACTCCCACCTGGTCACATGACCATCAAGCCACTCCCACCCGGTCACATGATCATCAAGCCACTCCCACCTGGTCATATGACTGTCAAGCCACTCCCATAAAATTAAACCCCACCCATAAAGTAAGTCACGCCCACAGAGTGGTAGTAAAAAAATTTGGAACCCTCCCCTGCAGGGAAGTATTTACATTTTAAACAATTCTGGTGACAGATTTTGGTTTGGATAACAAAAAGAAAATGCAGTTGGGGCCACATTCTTGAATAAACATTACAAAATACAGTTTATTAGAGTCTGACTAGCATTTGAACTGGACAATTTAAAGAAAGGCAAACAGATTTCTTTTCCCTTAATTGATTGCATTTAGTTTATTGTTTATTGTTCCTTCCACTATTCTTCTGTAAACACAGATGTAAATTTACTTGCATTTCAAAGTAAGATTTATGCATCTGACGAAACAGACAGCTGAATGAAAATGTAGGACTTTAAGACTTCACAAAACTCTTCGTTCCTGCTGCAAATTAGCATAGCTACCAAATTAGAAACAGATAATTGGCAATTTTTAATATCTTTGTCAGTTTTTCCATTTAGAATTTATTTGGTAAAACATATATTTCTAATGCAAACAAAGAATATAAATAACAAATATCAGACAAATAAAAGTATTATTTAGTAAATATGTCTTATCAGTTTTTAGCCTTAATAAGATTTGCTTACATCGTAAAGGCTTCCTTGAAAAGACAGGGTTTTTTTCTGATCTAGAAATAGATTTGCTATAATAATTCATCTCTTTAAGAAAATTATTCTGGAAGGTTGTGCAGATCTTCCCAAATAAAGATATGCTTAACAAGCAGTTCTAATGTGAATCATAAACTGTCTTTAATAATATAATACGTGACTTCCGGTTTTGCTTTTGGTGACATCAGAAGCTGGGACCGCGAGCTCCACGGCCGACTCTGAACACTTCATGCCCGAGGGTCTGGATTCAAATCTAACCCTCCCCCCTCATAGAAGGGGCAAAGCTTTAGAGCTGGTACATGCAGATTTAGTTGGGCCAATGCAAGCCAGTTTGGGAGGAGCAAAGTATGCACTGGTCATTGTAGATGACTACAGCAGATTTGGGTTCTGCTATTTACTAAAGAGTAAAATAGAGGTGCTACAGAAATTTAAGCAATGGATAAGCTTCATAGAACGGAGATATAAACAACAAGTATGTCACCTGAAAACTGACAAAAGTTCAGAATTCATGTCAGCAAGTTTTCAACAGTGGTTGGGGCAGTTAGGAATAAAACACAGATGCACAAATCCATACACAGCAGCTGAGAATGGTGTAGTTAGGAGGTGGAATGGTGTCTTACAAACAATGAAGGACTCACTGCTGGAAGATTCTGGTCTGAACAGGTCATATTGGGGTGAAGCCGTGTTGACTGATAATTATTTAATCAATAGGCTGTGGAGTTCCTCAATTAATGATACTCCATATGCAGTGCTATATGGGAGAAAGCCATCTCTGGCACATTTAAGGGTGTTTGGAAGCAATGCATGGGTGCATATTCTAAAAGCAATCAGAAGAAAAGGTCAACCAAAGGATAGAAAGCTCAGATTTATGGGTTATGAGCCTGGCTCAAAGACCTATTGCTTTAGCGATGGGAGTAAAAGAATAGTGATTTCCAGATCTGCTAGCTTTGCAGAGCAAAATTGGAACAAAGGGGGTGCTTAAAAATGGAGCAGATGGCTTTTCACTTTTCTTGATGAAAAGGGTTCCAATGGTGGCAGCAAGGAGTTGGGGGAGGGAGGAGCAGAAGAAAAGCACTCCAAACACTTTTCATGCCCAGAATGAAAGTTTTGGGGGTCCGTGATCTCATGAGAGTTCAGGCACCTAATCTCTGCAAGAGGATAGATGCCTGAACTCACACGATATTACGGCACCCAGGAGCTTCTATTGGCTCTCCTCTTCCTCAAAGGCACAGAAACTGCAGCAGAGAGCAGATCTTGTAAGGTAAGGGAGTCCAGAGCAGCAGGAATGGAGGAGGAAGCATGAGGGAACTTCCATCACTAGGCCCCCCGTGGTCTTCCCCACCCTGAGATACTTCATGTGCACTTAACAAATCACATATTCACTTAGCGCAGCGGTTCTCAACCTGTGGGTCGCGACCCCTTTGGGGGTTGAACGACCCTTTCACAGGGGTTGCCTAAGACCATCAGAAAAAACGTATTTCCGATGGTCTTAGGAACCGAGACACCGCTCCTCTATCCGTCTCCAGGCAGGTCCATTCACATGCAAATAGACTACGGCAAAAAAAAAATCTGTACCATGGGGACTTCTGAGCATGCACAGAAGCTGAATTTCCAGCACTGTGCATGTGTCGCCATCTTTTTTCTGGCTTTTTTTTTGGCAATTTATAAAAAAAAATTGGCACTGGGCATATGTATGTGCGCAAAGCGCACGTGTGCCAATGAGGCGCGGCCATGCAGTGCAGGAAGAAGTGAACTGGCAGCGAGGTAAGTTAGAACCCACCCCTGAGTTTCCTAATTATTTTATTATTTTATGGTTGGGAGTCACCAAAACATGAGGAACTATATTAAAGGGTCATGGCATTAGAAAGGTTGAAAACCACTGGCTTAGCAAATGCTTGGACGGAAAGCAGGAGATGATCTAGTTCAAGGTATAAGATTCACTCCTATAATCCTCAAAGTATGAATAGAATGGGCAGGCTCCATTACATTCGTAAACTTGAGGGCTACCTGTACTTTTCCACTCAATACTTACAATCTCAGCAACCACCACAAAAGGTATGTGGGCCCCTTCTCCATCAAATGCATTATTAACCCGGTAACAGTGGAATTAGATTTGTCCAAATCTCTTTGACAAATTCACGCAGTGTTTCTCTGCAATTTGCAATTGCAATTGCGATTTCTCTGCAATTTGATAAAGATCAAAATTACTTCATCTCTCAGACCAATGGTGGGATTCAGCCGGTTTGCACCAGTTTGGCCGAACCAGTAGCAAACTTTTTGTGCAGTTCGGCGAACCGGCTGAAAATAAAGTGCAAGAGAGGGGTTTTTTCCTTCTCTCTTCTTTCATATAATTTAATAGCTCCGGGCAGACGAATATTTAGTTGTGATAACAAAACTGCACACGCTTTGAATAAACAATAGAAACTGACAGGATTAGGGCAGGGGAACACCCAGGAAACCCATCAATGAATCATCTAGGGATGGTATTAATCTCTTCCCTTCAGGAAAAAGGATAAGATTACAAACATTTTCATTATAAAGGGTATTAATTAACACTTCTGTGATCAGCTGATATTTCCTGGAGTTTTCCAAAACCTTTTACAGCTGGCTGTAGTGTTGGCTACTTATTGTTTCTTCCTGGGGGGAAAAGATACAGGATGGGACAATGATGCAGCTTGATCATAGAGTCCCTGAATTTAATGCATGTGTTTTCCAGGCAGCTGTATTGCTTCTGCTGTGAAGCACTCAATTTAGAACATAGAGAACATAGAACAGAGTTGGAAGGGACCTCAGAGGTCTTCTAGTCCAACTTCCTACTTGAGCAAGGAAGCCTAAATCATTTCAGACAAATAGTTGTCCCATCTCTTTGTGAAACCCTCTAGTGATGGAACACCCCCAACTTCTGAAGGCAAGCTATTCCATTGGTTAATTGGACTCACCCTTAGGAAATTTCTTTTTAGTTCTAGGTTGCTTCTCTCTTTGGTTAGTTTCCATCCATTGTTTCTTGTCATGCCTTTTGGTGCTTTAGAAAATAGATTGACCCCCTCATTTTTGTAGGAGTCCCTCAAATATTAGAAAAATGCTATTTTATTATGTTGTGAGCACTATTTTATTGAGTGTTGGGGAGATGTTTGGCAATATTGATTAAATGGAAAAAAGAGCATGGTTGAATTTGCTTTTAAAATCCTGTCAGTGTTTCTCTAGATAAAAAGTGAAAGATCATTAAAAAGATCACCAGTGTTGTAGATTTGGGGCAATTTTTGCACTGTCAGTTTGAAACAATCTCAAAATTTCCAATGGAAAGAGCACATAAAAGAGGCATGGATGACTTTTTACCTTTCTGTAGTTGACTAGGTTGTTCCAGTTTGATGAAAGGTGGATGTCTTAGCTCTCTTCTCCCTGAGATCCTTTGCTTTTTGTACCCTTGTGCCTCCACCTTTCTGTCTTAATGCAGCTGCTTAGTGATTTCTTATGCCATTGCCTGTCAGTCACATGGATCTGTTTACCTGATGTTTTCCCACATAACCCTGGCATGTGAGACAGGTGAGAATTTCACAGGCTATGCCATCATTGAAGAATAAACCAAAAAGTAGAAAAAAATAAAGTGGATAAAAATGAAATAAATGCCGTAGTGTAAGGCACGTGACAAGGCAGTCAACACCCCTTCTCTTTTAGAAGGACATCATTCTCACAAATGATGTAATTATTTTGTTAGATGTTTATCCTGTATTTATTACTTTATAAGGAACTCAAGGTGGATAACTTATTTAATATTCCTTCTTCCTCTTAGTTTCCCCACAACTAAAATCTAAGAAATGGGAGAGAGTGACTGGTCACTCAGCCATTTTTTCAAGCCTAAAGTGGGACTAGAACTCAGAGTCTCTTGGTTTCTAGGCCAACAACTTAATCACTACTTTGTTTAAAAAGGAGGAAGGAGTGTGAAAATAACTTGTAAGAGAATTGCATATTTATTTATTTATTTATTTATTTTTATTTATTTATTGGGATTTATATGCTGCCCATTCCACAGAGGACTCAGGGTGGCTAACAATATACAAATAAAATACAATAAAAAAGCACAGTTAAAAAGACCAATCCCAATAATATTAAAAAGAAACACAGTATTAACAGATACATATATTCATCATTCATATAGGGGCCACGCACTCAGATGTAAATTCATTGGACCCAGGCCTGGTGCCAGAGCCAAGCTTTAACAGCTTTCCTTGCTGGCAGGGTGGGGATAATACAGACCTCCGGGGGTAGTTGCTTCCACAGGGTCGGAGCTGCAACAGAGAAGGATCTAGTCCGAGGGCCCGCCAACTGACATTGTTTGGTTGACGGGACCTGGAGCAGCCCAACTCTGTGCGATCGAACCGGGCGGAGGGAGGTATGTGGTAGAATGTGGTCCGTGAGATAACCTGGCACCATGCCATGTAGAGCTTTAAAGGTCAAGACCAACACCTTGAATTGCATCCAGAAGCCTACAGGAAGCCAATGCAGCTCGCAGAGGATGGAAGAAGAGTGGATGTATCGAGGGACACCCACTACTGCTCTCGCGGCTGCATTTTGGATTAACTGCAGCCTCCGGACGGTCTTCAAGGGTAAGGGTAATAGGCAATTAAGAAATATTCTTGAAGGCATATAGGAGCAAAACTGAAAATGGAGGAGATAATTTATGGAACAAGGAAAATCCCAGAAGGGAACATGGCTGAGGGATCTGATCTCTGCTATGTCACTTGGAGGACATTGAATAGGCTGAGGGTGGGAGTGCCTAAATGTAAGACCAATATGCTCATGTGGGGGTTGCTGGTGGATAACAACATACTGTGTGATTGTGGAGAAATGGAGAATCTGGCCCATTGATTGGTTTGTCAATTAGTACCAGTAGAACGCACCAAAAGTGATTTGTTTCTAGCCAACAATAAAACCAAAATGGTGGTCTCATTTTAGCAGTTTAAGGTTTCATCTGGACATTAAAAAACAACAACAACCCAACCACCCGGCAACATTACAAATCAAGAGAATTTCAGTTGTTAAGTGAAGACTGTGGTCCAAAAAGAACTACTAGAGATTTCGTTTACATTCATGGAAGTGTCAAAGGCTGAGGGTTGTGCAGCTGGGAAGACAAGGGAAAGAAGAATGACACAAAGACTGGTAACACCAAGGAAAGGTGAATGACACAGATTTCCCTTTTTATTGCTGTTCAGGGGCAAATAGAGAAACTCAGACTCTATAATAGGAATTTCCTAGCTTCCTTTCTATTCTGTTAATTAAGGCAGAATTGCTTTGAATTGCTTTGTCCAGATGTTTCTCCACCTGGGCTGAGTTGCCATTTATGAGATAATCTGTCCCATGGTGCAGCCAATGCTCAACTAGATTCATCACAATCTCTCATCATGGGTTAGGAATAGGTAAATTTGGGAGAGAGGGGTTAATCAGAATAATTTGTAATAATTCAGAGTTGAAATATTAGAGTGGTTTCTAAAGGCTGTAAAATGAATACAGTAGATTGGATGTTGACAGCTTGGGGTGCCGGCTGTTACAAAATGGCTGCTATGGTAGAATGTGTGCTTTAATAAAACAATTGCCTTAGAGTTTAATCCAGCCATAAAATATTCATTTACTAGTTTCCTATCATTTGGGTTACTTTTGTCGTCGTCCACACCCTATGGACAACAGGATAGTTTTATAAACATAGCACTGGACTGTATCTTCCTAGCAATTTTATTTCCTAGGAATGTTTACAAACTGTATGAGAGCTCAGAGGCACTATTGGAAATAAATATGGTGCCTGGGAATGGTGCTTTGCACTTGTCAGCTTCTGCTTTTAAAAAAATAAAATAAAATAATCTTTTGGAAAAATTAGACAGCTGAGGCTGAGACTCTGATGTCTACCAAGTAATGTGGATTAATAGAAATAAATACAGCTATAATTGCTTTAGCTAAAAATATAGCTATATAAGCAGGAAAAAAAAATAGATATGTTTGAGAAAGCAGATTTATATAAAAGCCATTACAAACTTTGCACAGCTTAAGTGAGCAGATTAAAGTTTAGCATTTTAGCGAACAGGAATCATATGCAGTTGCAAAACAGCACATAAAAATGTAGAATAGCAGACTTAGCACTAGGCTTAATACAGGCAACTGAAAGCCTTAAGATAATAATGATCATGTAGTGAGCAAACCATATGTATGTGAAACCTTTCCCTTCATTTCTGTTTTTGAGGGGTTTGATTTTTTTTTAAATCTTCATGAGTTAAAATTAAAAGACTAAATAATATTTCTGCATTAATGAAACTGATATATGTTAGAGATCTTGTCAACTCTTTTCATTAGATCATGCCCTTTCATGTTATGTACAGATGAGTTTGTCTATCCATCTATCCATCTAGCTACCTAGCAATCAACAATCTCTATCTCTATCTATCTCTCTATCTCTCTATCTATTTGTATGTGTGTGTGTCTAAATCAAAATTCTGTATAGGTGAATCAGTTAAAACTGCTGCCAAATATCATGGTGCAGCTAGGAACTCCCAAAGCTTCTTGAATTATGGGGAAAAAATCCATGTACTGTTGTATGGGCAGACAAACTTTGTTAAACTAATCCTGAATGAAAAGGGTATGAGCAAAACAAGGATGAGGGACAGAGTAACTGAAATTACTATGTTGTCTATTTGGATAAATAAACTACCTTTACATACAATTAGGTTTTTTTTAAGCTTCCCATATCTACCATACAATTTTGCCACTTTTCTTAGAAACAATTCATTTTTGGACGAAAAATTCTATGAAAGGTCATGGTTGAAATAACTTCATAAGCTACTATGTCATAAATCTTTATATAATATGGTAAGCTGTGATAGCTAAACCTTACCACTGTGGTTTGTAAACCATGTTTTATGGGAGTGCAGCTAATTGTGATCTACTTAGCAATGTGTACACTCAGTCACTAAGATGCTTTGTCCTGAAATACATAGTTCAAGAAAAGCAGAGAATGGAGTAGAAAGGAGATGAGAGTCTAATGTTGCCCTGTTTATTCAGTGACAGAGGATCAAAATATGTATACTCTTATTAAACAGGCAAAGTTATCCTGATACATATATTTTTCTCTTTAGTTTTCTCACAATTTTGTCTTTTGTGATCTTCTGGAAAAAACTATTTTGGCTACAAACATACTATAAGAAAAGCAGCTATTGAAAAATGTTTCATAAAATGGGATTTACTTAGCCCTCATGTGGTTAATATATAGCAGTTTTCTATTTTTTAAAAAAATAAATTCATCTGTTAAATCAGTTGCCAACGAATTTTGCGCTATAACATTGTTGTTTTATTCTTTTCTCTAAATACTTTTAAATCATCCATATCTTGTAACTGCAAAAAGTTTACTCCTTTTTTTGCAGGAGATGTTTAGTGCATTCTATAAAGTAAATTCTATAAATGTACATTATGATTAACTATGGTCTCTTTCTAAAGTATTAATTACTTGGAACGGCAAATCATAGAACATAGAATAATAGAGTTGGAAGTCTTTGTCCAACTGTGTGCTCAAGCAGGAGATCCTATACAATTTCAGTTAAATGATTGCCCCATCTCTTTTTAAGAGTCTCCGGTGATAGAACACCCACAACATCCGAAGGCAATCATTGGTTGATTACTCTCACTATTAGGAAATATCTCCTTAGTTCTAGGTTGCTTCTCTCCTTGGTTAGTTTCCATCCATTACTTCTCATCGTGTCTTTTTTTGTGCTTTGGAAAATAGTTTGACCCCCTTCTTCTCTGTAGGAGCCCCTCAAATATTGGACCACTGCTATCATGTCTCCCTTAGTCCTTCTTTCCATTAGGTTAGATATATCCAATTCCTCTAACTGTTTTTTTGTAAGTTTTAGCTTTCAGTCCCAATAAATTTTGTTGCTATTCTCTGCACTCTTTCCAGAGTCTCAAATCTTTTTTAAATTGTGGTGACCAAAACTGGATGTAGTATTCCAAGTGTGGCCTCATATTTTCAAATTCTACTTGAGAGGATAATCAGAATTAGCATTCTCCTACATCTCCCAGGCTTGGAAGCTACATTCTTTTTTCAAAATTTAAGGAATTTCTATCAGGTTGTTGTGCGATCCAATCATTCACAAAATGAAGGAACAATTTGTTGCTGTTTATACTATGCATGTAGATTTATTTAAAGGAGGCTATTTTTGTACACCTATCTTCATCTTCAATCAATCAATCAATCAATCAATCAATCAGAATATTGCTGGAAGGGACCTTGCAGGTCTTCTACTCCAAACCCCTGCTCAAGCAGGAGACCCTATACCAGTGATGGCGAACCTTTTTTTCCTCGGGTGCCGAAAGTGTGTATATGGGCACTATCGTGCATGTGCGAGTGCCCACACACCCATAATTCAATCAGTGGGGAGGATGAAAACGGCTTTCCCCACCCCACAGAGGCCCTCTGGAGGCTGGAAATGGTCTGTCTCCCAACTTCTGGTGGGCCCGGTAGGCCCATTTAACCATGTTCCACTGGTTAATTGTTCTCACAGTTAGGAAGTCTCTTCTTAATTCCAGGTTGCTTCTCTCCTTGATTAATTTCCATGCATTGTTTCTTGTCCTGCCCTCTGGTGCTTTGGAAAATAAATTGACCCTCTCCTCTATGTGGAAGCCTCTCAAATATTGGAATACTGCTATCATGTCCCCCCCTAGTCCTTCTTTTCTCTAGATTAGCCATACCCAATTCCTGCAACCATATGTTTTAGCCTCCAGGCCTTTAATCGTTTTAGTTGCTCTTCTTTGCACTTTTTCCAAGTCTCAACATCTTTTTGCAATGTGGTAACCAAAATTGGATGCAGTATTCCAGGTGTGGTCCTACTAAGGATTTATAAAGTGGTACTAATACTTCACATGATTTTGATTCTATGTTTCTGTTTATGCCACCAAGGATTGTATTAGCTTTTTGGCTGCTGCTGTATACTGCTAGCTCATGTTTAATTGATTGTCCACTAGACACCAAGATCCTTCTCACAGTTACTGTTTTTTGAGTCAGGTTTCACATAATCTATACTTATACTGTTGCTTTTTCCTTTCTGGGTTTAAACCTTACTTTTCTCCACATTAAATTTCATGTTATTGGATAGGACCCATTGTTCAAGTCTTTCAAAAACTTTTGGATCCTAAGCGTGTCTTCTGGGATGTTGGCTATTCCTTGCCAGTTTAGTGTTATCTGCAAATTTAATGAGTTCCCCTTCTATTCCCTCATCTAAGACATTTATGAAGATATTGAATAGTACTGGGCCTAAGACAGATCCTTGTGGTACCCCACTGCTTACTTCCCTCCATGTAGATCAGAGGTCTTCAAGCGTGGCAACTTTAAGACTTGTGGACTTCAACTCCCCGAATTATCCCAGTAGCAGAGTTGGCGGGAGAATTCTGGGAGT
>JANHGD010009534.1:96907-106951 GCA_027560375.1 Imantodes cenchoa
TTTAATATTCTGGCTTCTTTAATATTCCCTAGGATATTTCATTTTTCTAGGAGGGGGGTGGGTACTAACTTCCTACACTATCACACACACGTGTATGCCCACACCCAGAATTCAATGCCCCCCATGCACCCCATCGCCATGAACATGCGGCACGTCCCCAGCTATCCCGTTTTCTGACTTCTGGTGGGCCCAGAAGTTTTTCACCCTCCCCAGGCTTCCCTGGAGCCTGAGGAGGATGAAAACGGCCTCCCCCGCCCCGCCCCAACGATCCTCTGGAGGCTGAAAAAACCCTCCCAGAGCCTCTGCGTGAGCCAAAACTCAGCTGGCTGGTGTGCACATACGTGCTGGAGCTGAGCTCATGTGCCGGCAGATATGGCTCCGCGTGCCACCTGTGGCATGCGTGTCATAGGTTCGCCATCACTGCTCTATACCTTGAGGAAAAGGGAAAGAGAAATAGGGAATAATATCCAAAGTCAACTGAGCATGGATCTTAGAGTAAGGAAGATTTACTGTACTTAGTTGCACCTCTATTGAGGATATTCATATATAACAGAAAAGCAAACCTTTTAAATCTTCCATTGGTCAGAATGGAGATCTGACTAATCAGAGAAACAATATTTTTTGTTAGGACCTTGTATTATAAAACTGCCTTCAATTGTCACATTATGAAAAAGCAAGCGTCTTACAAGACTATGCAAAACAACATGATTTTGCAACATGATTTGAGCTTTTCTGAGTGATCTGTTAATTAAGCATTCTAGTTTTAGTGCTGAACTGAGGTTCTCTTTCTCTCAGTCTACTGAAGGATGAAGGCCTCTTAGTTCAGCACATTGGTAGATAATTTTTCAACTTTCCAGTCAGAAGATAAAGCATGGCCCAAAATTACACAACCATCTTCTATGTCTATGAAAAGAACCCAGGTCTCCCTAATCCTAAATCAATTATCTGAACCCTAATGACCACAGTGACTCATATGTTTATGTGGGAAAAATCTCCCAATACTAGAAGGTTTATATGTTGATATATATGGAAAGTATTAACCACAGCTATACGTTAATTCCTGTTATGGCCTTCAGATATTATTGAGGTTAATACTGAAATAAGACTGTCAGGAAAGCATGAACGATGACACTGAATCACTTGACACTTGACCTTGATGATTTTAAGCTTATAATAGAGAGGATACTGAAATTTAGTATAAGGCAATTTATTATGTGTAATCAAATACACTGTAAGAGATAGCACTTAGTAGCAATAGACATGAGTAATTGCTGTAACATACAATCAGTAACGTCAACATGTTTTATTTTGG
Organism: Imantodes cenchoa; assembly: GCA_027560375.1. Classification (NCBI taxonomy): domain Eukaryota; kingdom Metazoa; phylum Chordata; class Lepidosauria; order Squamata; family Dipsadidae; genus Imantodes; species Imantodes cenchoa. Next base: position 98,220 of record JANHGD010009534.1, read on the forward strand.
GAAGTACATTAGACCAATTCAATCATAACATTATTAAATTATTGGGGTATTATATCTGTTTAAAATAAACTTGCCCAGATTGTTGAGATGCTTCTTATTTTCTGGATTTATTTTGAACTTACTGTCAAGTGTCAAGGGTTCTTTTTTTACTGCACAGAAAAGAGCAGTAAGCACAAGTCTCTTGTGAGCAGCACATATTAACATGTAAATATTTTCATCCGGCTTTTCTTAGAAAATACATGAAGTGACAAAAAGAATTGCATTCCATTATAGAACACTTTAAGGCAAAGGTCTATGGAAACATAAATGGCATGTCCCAAGTAAGAGCTATTAATTTTCCAAGTTGGCACTTGAAATTAATTTATTTTTTTCTGGTTTCGACCGTCTTTTGATTCCCACATTGCAATGATGTTAAAATACAGTAAGAAAAAGAGAAAATGTAAGCAGGATACAACAGAGACAGCGACTGGAAATAAATCTGGTAGATGCTTCGGAGGTTCCATCGTGGCACTCATTAAAGTCAGGATGCTCATCAGAGTCACTGAGATGAAAAACTGAATGTTGGGGTAGGAGAAGAGAAAAGGCATGATGGTTACTACAGTTTTACCCAATAAGTGGTTTCATTGGGTGTTGTTTTCATCACCCTTACGTAAGAAATTGGCATATAAATTTAATAAACAAACAAACATTTCAATGAATTCAATGCCTCTGCAGTATAACATCATATTTACCAGTTGCCAGCATTGATACTAATAAAATACCATTAAATATACACATTTTTCAAGTATAAAAATAATCCTACTATTGCTAATGTATATAAAGTGCTCACTGCATTACTAACATGGTAGCGCACAGGGATGATGTAGTTCATTTTATTAGTCAACTTGAAGGATTATGATTATAAGATGCTAGATGCTGCTCATAAGTAATGCTGAAAAGTGTTCTAGCAATTGTTTGATAACAACATTACTGAATAATGTAATTCAATAATTTAACTGAGGAAGGTTGGCAACTTAATATAGTGATTTTTGCTATGGTAAGAAAAACATGCAAAGCATGAATATGCTCTTAGTAAAATTAGTGCACATGATATATTTTTGTAAGTTACTTACTAAACTCTTCATAACTTTTGAAAATGTCTTAAACCAAGTAATGTATTTCCTTAGGTAACTGGAAAGTTTTTTTAACTGCAGATCTTCTTCAGATGTTTTTTCAAATATTGAAAAAGAAGTTGTACAGACCAGGAGGAAAGCCAACATTGTGACAGTGAAAGACAAAAGAAGGCCATCCTTTAATAGAAGAGGAAGCATGCTGTAAAGGGAAACATGAATTACTGCGAATTCTAGCAAGGTTATACAAGCCAAAAAAATTACAATGTAAGATAAATCTTAAAATGTCTTCTCAAAGTACGAAGAATTGTTTAGAAATAACATTCAAACTCACCTGAAAGTTGAAACTAGAAGAAACCATGTAGATATAAAAGGAATTTCATGAATAACTAAGCAGACTGGTCTAAGGAGAAAACAGAAATATAAGCTCAAAAGCATTGCTTAAGGAACATAATATCTTTACAGCTGCTGCTTCCCTGATAATCATAAAAGAATATTAGGACAACAAAATAAATGGATTAATACTCTAAATTAATGGATCTTTCTATATGAGTAAGCAATACTTCATGTCCTTGATACCTCTCTGCAATAAAGGAATCTGCCTGCTTGGTCATTGCTGATCAGCTACAGCTTCAATGCATACTTAGTATTCTGGGACCTAAGAAAAGTCCATGATTTCATCTTCCAGATTCTATTAGGATGGGAGAGCAGAAGTTCATGGACACAAAACTCCTATGTTATACAAATGTATTGGTCCTTGCGTAGGAGCTTGAAACTTATTCTAGAATCTTTTTGTCAACACTACAGTTTTCCTCACACATATTTCCAGATACCAGTGTGAAGTGTTTTTATATAATAATTAAAGTATTTTAAATATAAAATACTACTTACATTGAAACAAGAAGAACAGATTTTTCATGCACTTGGAATGAGAAGAGGAAGAAAGACAATGAAGAGCAAACCTTTGAAAAAGAAAATTAAGAATGTTAAATGCTAGACAAGATCTGCTTTTACTTTTATTAACAGGCCTATGTAGAGCATTTTTGTGCTATTAGTCATGGCCAATCAGTTCTCACACTTTTATTACCAAAAGCTTTTATTTCTATCATAAAATATGGCTACTTGGCCAAGGCTCACAATATGATAAAAAGCTTTAAATTAGTAGCATGTCTATCTGGATAGCTTTATTAGTTGATTAGTTTTTGATGAGAGCACGAACCATCAACCAGGTAAGTGACTCACCAGGGCATCTAAACAAATCAACATAACTGACAAATCATTGGTGTAAAACTTAAGCTATCTAGACAAATTGAGAAGGATTTAAAATAGGCTTCTGATATGGTAGAGCTCTACTTTCCCTCTCTGATCTGAAATACTAAATTTGGCTGAAAAGTTTTATGATCAGTTTTTATCACACTTTTAAGTTTTTCACTGTTCTGACAAATATTGCAGGTAGCAGTCCAATGCCAAAGACCACTAACAGTGCAAGAGCCTATCCTTTAGGATCTATGACAATTTGCCACGGGCAACTTGCCACAGCAAACCTGCTGCAGGACAATTTGCCATGGCCATCTCACTATAGGACAACTCACTGCTGGACGAGAGTTACACTAATACCAAAGAAATGGTGGAATAAATCACTGAAGAAAGGATGCAAAAGGAGGGACAGAATGAAACGTGAATGGCAAAAATAAAAATATTCTTTATTTATTTTAAATAATTAAATAGAATTGTCCCATGGCGAGTTGTCCCATGGCGAGTTGTCCATGGTGAGATGTCCTGCAGTGAGTTGTCCATGAAGAATTGGCTGCAGCGAGTTGGCCGTGGCAACTTGGATGTGGCAAGTTGTCCCATTCCCATCTTTTAAACCATGTTTACTGTTCATTACCCATGTTTACTGTTCAGTGAGATATTGTGAATGAGGTTAACATGCATTATTTTATTGCCAGATAATTCCATGGACATTATAAGGAGACTACTATAATAATGTCTATGGAGTAAAATATCTCCTAACTTCTTGTGCATGCAGTTGATGACAGATTAGAGACCATAGTTGAAGATCCTTAAAGAATTGATAGGAAAATAGCTAGCTCCAATGGAAGAGAATATATGTGGTTCATAGGATTGAACTGTAGAGTTCTTGATGCTCTCTGATCTTGGTTTGATTCAGGATATTTCATTAGCAAACTAGGTAATGTCATCAGTGCCATAATTATGTGCCATAATCATGATGTTACCTAGGTGGGTAATGAAATGTTTGCAAGTAAACAACCAACCTCAGAGAGCATCAAGGACTCCACAAACCAAGCTCTCATAAACTGCATTCTAGGATACTAAAAGAACTTGACAAATATTTAAAAATAGACAAGTTATAATAAGATGGTAGACAAAGCATTATAAAAGACAGATTTGGGATATTTCCCAACTCAGGAATTTTTAAACAAAATAACGTGTAAGTTCCCTTCCACTTTATGATGATTCCCAATGCTATAGTGTAATCTGTATCTTTGCTAAATAAATATTTCATTCCAAAATTGTTTTCATCAATTTTACTATGTTACTTTCTTTCAGTAATGGAAAATTAAAGGACTTTTTTGCAAAAGAAAAAAAAGGAACAAAACATGGAGTTTTTAAGTTGCCACTGATGGCCTCCTTTGAAAAGAAATGTTTTATTTATTTTATTTTATTAGATTTCTACCTCACCTTTATTACTTTTAAAGTATCTCAAGGCAGTGAGAATACATACTGTATCAAACATAGATAATACTCCTTACTCTCCTGTTTTCTCCACCACACACCCTGTGAGTTGGGTTGGGCCGAGAGAGAGTGACTGATCCAAGGTAACCAAGCTGGCTTTCATGTCTAAAGTAGGATTAGAACTCATGGTTTCTTGGTTTCTAGGCCAACACCTTAACCACTACACACAGAGACACACACACACGAATAAATAAATTAGAGGAAGCACACAGAACATAATTTCTTAAATTCTTTCCAACTCCCTAGTATCCATGCTAGATCACATGATCAAATGAAGCAGGAAAGGGGGAGTTAAGAATGGAGAAATCAGCAGCATTTAGCCCAACTGATTGTTTTATAGGGAATCACTGATCGGAATTGTTCTTTTCCCCTTTCTACATCCCTATCAACTATAGCAGAGATATAGAAAAGAGATTATTGCATATTACAAAACTATGAACTTTTATGTTTAAATACACTTACCAAGCCATATTTAAATCCTCTGAGCGAAGGTTGCAGAGTCAGTTTTATGCAACTGGGCAGTACAGTCAGGAATGTTAAAGCAAAACTAAATAGAGTAATAATATCATATTAAAACCATTGATTTCAATAACTAGATTAATTCCGAATCAAGAATCTTGAGATTGTTTAGGAACACTTTGGTATTGCTCAGTTTTTATAGTTATTGAAGAGAAATAAGTTTCCTTTCATAATGATGATGATGTTATCGATTCAGCTGAGCTCAATCACAAATGAATAAACCAGCAAGCAGAGAACAGCTCCCCAAAATATTGAAATAATCTTTTTACTAAGGCCATTTAATTATATAATTCTATATAGTTCTATATAACATAAATAATTTTAAATCTAGATAATTCTAAATTATTTATGTTCTTTGAAATGCATATTTTGCTAAAACCATAATAGGAAATTGCTTGGGGAGTTTGATATTTACATACCTTAATTTAAGTTGTATTTCTCTTGTCAGGATTGCCTTTATTTTGAAAAAAATGCTTAGGGCGCACCAAATATTGGCTACTTTATCCTGAAAATATATTTAATGTATTGAATTATTTTGAAGGTAAAGCATAATTTTATATACATGGAATGGCAGAAATCATCTACATGAAATTAAAATGTATCTGCGTAGCCTTGTTATAAAATCATAGATTTTTGAGACCACAGACCGTCAATGCTACAAAACTACCTATAACTATGTATTATCCATATTTTAAAAAGCAACATGAAACATTTTTTCAAATGTGAAGTCACTCTACATTCTGCCACATTCTTACTAGTACATATTTAGCACAGCTTGCTAGCTGCCAGCAATGACAGAGTTAACCCCAAATAAATCACGAAGTCTAAAGACATTAGCAGTTGTGCTAGGATCACTTTCCAAATTAAATTTGTAACCACACAGCTAGCATACTCATGAAACTCATCCCTAAACAGCTGCTTGAATCACAGCTGTGTAGACATAACAGCAAGAAAGCTACTACAAACAACTGAACAATCTCCTTGTTCTCTCACAAGAATACAGAACGCACACCGCAAATTTGCTGAAGGTGACAAGTGCTTGGCAGCACCACCAACATATAAGGTGCCAGCTTAATAGCCAGTGAAGTTTGACAATTATCAGCACTGAAGACATGTCTGTAAATGGGAATCAATTCAAGGAACCTGTCATAGGCACCCCAGGATAAACTTACTGTGCATTGCTTAGTAGACAGTTTCTTAGTTTACCCAGATTAATATCCCAATCAGCCACTCCTGTTCCAGCTCTAAAAATCTTAACACTGAATAAGCTGTGTGAAGTTTTTAAATCATACAGACCCATTTCATTAAAATCTACAATATGTTTTTTTTTAAAGCATGAGGTGAGATTAACAGTCACAAAAACAAACGGCTTGACAGTCCTTTGGCTTATGAATTTCTATTCTTCATGTCACATTTCTATTTTATCGTGTAACATTTCAGTCAGTATATGACTGGGGAATAAGATCCTGTGTTTCTTACAACGTGCCATCACCACTGCTGTACTTAATGATTTTGAGATGCGAGTCTGCTGCAAAGTGTATCACTATTTCTCTGTCTGGTACAAACAAATTAATAAAAATAATACCAGTAATAAAACTATCCAGTTTATGGTCAACATCTTAAGGCTTTACCTCAGCCAAGCAAACTGTAAATTTTCCACCAAGACAAATTTAAACCATGCAAATTTGTGCATTAACCCAATCTCTATTTTGGAAGATTTTTTTTTTTAAAAAGAAACATTGAATTCATTTTTTTCATATTGAATTATTTTTTTTAAACCTCTAGATTGTGCAAGGACGTTGTTTATTATTGTGGAATATATTTGAAAAATGTATGCCTGAACTATAGATCTGACGATGGGATTAATTCTATTTGTATAATATCCTAGAAGATGCCAGCTGAGCTAGGGGTTAAATGCTGGATTAAATAACTGGCAAGAAATGACAGTCAGAGAAGCCAGATCATATTACTAGCCTTCTGGTGTATCTTCCACATGAAATCCCTAAGGGTCAAAGTGAAGGTTTCTCAAGGGAGCTAAAAATATAAAACATTTACAAGAAGCTTGGGAGGGGGAACATGAGGCATACCTCAAACAAACCTCGATCTACTGGAAAGAGCCTTCTGAGCACTTGCAAAATTTGTTCAATGTCTGTACAGAATGGGAGCCAGCAGATCGCAAAAGAAAGAATGACAGTAAAAGACAGTTTCATCAATAACCATAACCTGTAAGAAAAAGGGGGGAAACATTCAAGCCTCAAAGAAAGAGAATTTTTATGTACAGCACTTTCCAATTTAAAGTTTATTTTTCCAAGTAGGAAATCTGTTAGAAAAGTTAAGAAAACTGTTAAAGGTGCTCTCCCTGCCACCCCCAAGCAGAAGAAAAACATTCTAAACTCTTATCTTCTAAATATGGGTGTGCATTTGTGACCTGTGCTTAACTAATGACAGGTGTTGAAGAGAAAAGATAGTTGTGTGTATTTTGATACACGATAGACACTCTTAAAACTATTTAGTATGTTATTTAATGACTTAGGAGAAACATGCTTCTCTGGGGGAAGGGGGATGATAACGACATGAATCCCTACTGCAAAAGCTAATCAAGAAATGAATGACATGCACAAATTCCCAAGGCAAAACAGCCTAAGTGCATTCCAGGACCATTTTCTGGATGTCAGCTTGTAAAGATACTCACCCTTTGCCCATCAGGCCTTTCTTGAAGCACTTTCCCAGCAGGAAGCAGAAGAAGGGCAAAGCGTGGTAGAGCTCCATTTGTTTGTAGTTTATAGCAAAACAAAATGCTACGGAGCCCAAAAGGTCAAAGTCGTAAGAGAGAAACAGCACTCCCCACAAAGCAAGACCAAGACTCACGGAATTATATATGTTTGTTCTGTTAAGGACAACGATCTTTAAAGAGCTTGCTAATGAAGAATATGCAACTGTAACAGGATTTGGTTGGTTGTCCACTGCCACCCAAACCTACCTGATGCCACAGCATCATTCTGAGATGGCATGAAAAGAATCTTTATGTCTTAAAATAATAAAATGGGGCAGAAAAATGTAGCTTTCACTCTGGCTGGGCCACATGTTGCTTTGACTACTCTCACCCTTCCCCTTTTCTTACCCACACAGCAACAGACCTATTCCACAATATCCATGCATTGCAAAAAAATTGTCTTCACCGAACAAAAAAAAAGATACTGAAAATGTCCATAGTCAATCAGAATGAGACCGGGATAAAGCAATGTGCAGAGAACACTAGAAATCTGACAACGACAACAAGAACAACAACAAAATAAATAATACAGGGTAAAATGTGAATATTAATTTTCTTTAGAAAGATTATACTGGAACTGTCATCCTATTGAACTTCTTCCATCTAAAAAGATGTAGCAAAGTAGTATTAAATCTATTGCAATGGATACCATTTTGTTTTTCATTGTTTTTCAAAAGGATAACTCAATTACTTCACATGTTTAATGTTTATTTATTAAAGGTTTATTCAACCTTTGTTCACAAACTCAAGGTACTCCTGCCTTCCATTCCCCCCCCCCCCAACTATACTATAAGGCAGGTTGGAACAAGACAGTGTGGTAGTTCCGAAGTCAGCCAGTGAGCTTCCATGGCTGAGGGTACCTTTGTGACTCAGAAACATAAAATCATAATGACACACAGACATTTTACTACAATAAGATCTGAGATTTGCTTGGCCCAAGGAATTACAAATTATCTGACAGAACACGCACTAGACAAGAATGGCATGTTTCTCTGATAATTTTATGTATGCAATCATTCACAGCTGCTCTGAATTGGATGCTACGTGCACACCAATCTTATGTGATGACAAAGATAGTGTCTTGTAGTGGTAACTGGGAGATTTCTGAGCCAGTAATTCACAAAGAAGTAGATAAGGTTCTCTATAGCTTTACCACTGCCATTTTTGGACTTGACCCCTGACCCTGTTAGCTAGATAAAACAGGGTATCTTTGAGATTACCTATCCCATATAAAACTTCTAGTACCAGGAATATTATATCCTCCCCTATTTTCTGCACAACGACAATGTGAGGTAGGTTGGGCTGAAAAAAAGTGACTGGCCAAAGTCATCTAACCTGCTTTAATCGCTAAGGTGGCACAAAAACTGTCTCCCTCTTTCTAGCCTGATACTTTAACCCAGGGGTGGTTTGCCACTTACCTGAACTACCGGAGTGGCTGCGCGCACAGCCGGTGTCCTTGTGAGTGGGCGTGCCGCCCACTCGCGCGATTTTTGGCTCCTGCGCATGCGCAGAAGCCGAAATCTCGCGTGAGCACGCTTGCCCAAACGAGATTTCGGCTCCTTTTTGCTTCCGCG
>JANHGD010009534.1:228063-241284 GCA_027560375.1 Imantodes cenchoa
GCTGCCATTCCTCTTTTGTGGGAACACCTTCACCTTCTTGAAGATATTATTACATGTTAGTATCTATTTTTAATATCCTTTCAATTCTGTAAGGGCCAATCCAAAGTCAAATTAATCATTCATAAATACCAGGAATATAATCTTGTCTCTACTACACACATCAGTTTCTTACAATTTAAACATTCATTAGAATACATTCATCATTCTGTTATTTCATATCCAACAATCATGAAGAAAAATGTATATGCATGTGGTCTATATGGTCGCTAAGAGTTAACACCAATCTGATAGCACGTAATCAATCAATACATATCAAATCAATAGGAGTATCTCCTTCTCCAAGATAATGTATAGAATATCCAGCTGAAATCTCTAATGGAAATATTTAGTGTACTAAAACTTCATAAAATATTCTACTTTAATCAGGCATGTGTAGCTTACTGAGTTATGGAGGGTGCACTAAAAAAAGCTCAGTGTGGAAAAATCAGTTACAAGAGTGTTGATTCAATAAAGTTTGCTCTTTGTTAAGTTTTATTTCACCCACTGTCACAAATTTTAAAAAGAATTTCTGAAGTCACATATCATGCATTTTGATCTTCCAATCAATACATTTCATACAGCTTTTAATTAATTTTCTGTTTCTGAGTATGCAATCCAGCAAATCAGTCATATGTACAGTATGTGTGTGTGTGTGTGAAATTATATTAATTTATTCTATTGATCTAAAGGTTGTTTTCCTAAACAAAGAAGACTATATTCCTTTACATGTAGCAAAAACTACTCTGCTCAAATCTATTGAACATGCTAAAATCCTCATTGGGCCATGTAGATATTTTTCTTCATTCAATTTTAGGAGGAATTTTGGTATATGATCCTGTATTACAACAACATCAAAATCTTAATTTTTTTCTTAATAAATATCTTTGAACAGATCTGGAAATATTCAAACAGGAATAATTCCATTTTTAATATTTCTGCATTGCTGTTTTCATTTCCAGCTAGCCAATTTTCCCCAGTTGTTTTAATCTTAACATTCAACAATTTTACAATTGGCTTTTTGGAGGAATATTTAGCTGTGTGTCCCTTACATTACTATTTTTTAAGGATGCTATACACTGTCTTACACAAGTCCTTCGTTTTGAGCATGAATGTGTTTGTGTGTATCATTTTCAAATTCAGAAAAATCACGTTTATTCAAAAATAGAGGAAAATCACGTGTGTTGTTAGCCGTTGCACAAGATTTTTCATGGATTATCAGAAATACGCTATATAAAAATGTTTCTTGCTCAGAACTAATTTGCAGAATTTTATGGGGGGGAGGAGGATTTGCAAACAAATTCCAGCTCCATATTCACAATTTTTCAAATATTGTTCATTGAAGCGCTGACAGATGTGAAAAGGCACACTCGTGAGCTGAAGATTCAAAGTAAAAATTGACTAGATAGAATAGGTTTCCTTATGTTGGCTTAATTAACTGACTTAATGATCTTTCTAGATGAAATAAGTAAAAAATAAGGCTGCTTTGGACTCAAAATGTATGCATCGGGGGTGTGTGTGTGTCTAACTTACCTCGCCGCCAGTTCGCTTCCTCCCATGCAGCACAAAAATTAGCTTCTGTGCATATGCAAAAGCCAAAAACAAGATGGCAGTGCCCACGGATCGGTACTGACAGAACTGGCTCCGTGATGTCACCAGTGGTTTACTAATGGTTCTAAAGAACCGGGTAGAACCGGTAGGAACCCACCTCTGGATTCTTTATTCACAGATGCTGTTCCTTGAACTGGTTAATATGGCTTGTTTTACAAGTATACGACACCAAGTTAAAACTTTCTCAAGCACTTTTCCTATAATACTGTTTTGCATTTGGTTGCCTGAAATTCATTCTTTTTGACCAACAGCAGAATTTATTGTGAATAAATACATTCTATTAATTTTTATGATTTATTATTATTGGACATTTAACATATTCTGAAAGCTGTTGTGATCCTGTGATCTGTCACAGCATACTTTTATATATATATCTCAGGATTTTATCTAAGTAATGTATAGTAGAGGGTTTTATATATATATAAGTATTGAGTTGTTACACTGTCTCTATTGAAAGAAGCACTAAGAGAATAGCTTCTTGTTCCTCATTTTCCAAATGCACTCCCAAATCTTAAACTTCTATAAAAATGATTTCAGAAAGTATACTGTAAAACATAGCAGAGTTCCTCAGGAACTTTGGTTTTTAATTCATACATAAAAGTAACAAAAATAAAGTTTGTTTAGGACTGAAGTCATACTTCAGTTGCTACCAAAATTCAAATATTTTAAATACTTCAGACATGATGCCCCAAAATGCAGTAATTGGAGTCTTACATTTCTTACATTTTAGATGCTTCATTCCCTTTCTCCTTGTCTAACAATCTAGGAAAAAAGGAATTGGACTCTGCTAATTAAAAGACTGTAATTCCATCACAGATTTGTGATGATGGCTATAAACTGTGAGAAGCTTGAGGGTCATAGTGACTCATCAGCCCCTTGACAGAAATTTAGCCTTACAATCACAATTCCATTTATTATTTTCTGTGACATGTTGCATTGAACACATACACAGAAAATGATGCCTCCCTCACTATAGCTAAAGTAGCCACTAAATCTTGGCAGCTATAGCTGTTTGTGATACTGGGATTTTAAAAACAAACACACTTCTTGGTGTTAAGCAGTTTTGTTTTCTTAAAGGCAATCAGTGTTACATCCTTCAGCAGTTTATTTGGTCAGGATAATATACACACCTCTGGGAATTAATGAAAAGTATGCAGTGCATGGAACTACTACATGATTTAGTTTGAATGTCATCTGAGAAAGTACTTATGTGATTTCCTTTTCTTAAGAAGCACTTGTGCAACTTTTAAGATCTTGCCTAAAGCATGTTGCAACCAGAAATGCTAAAATATCTACCAAGTCCATGGTGCTCTCTGAGCTTGGGTGTTTGCAGATGTTTTATTACCCAACTGGGTGACTTCATTGAGTGTGAGGATTGCTTAATATACAGTAGCTTGCCCTGCCACTTTTGGTGCCCGTGTTGTTTTCCCTTTGAGAGTTTCTTGATTAGGGTATTATTTACTGCTTGTTTGTTTGGTGCTAATCCCTGTTTATCTGAGTGTTTAACTGTGAGAGAGGAGATGTTCTGATATTTTTTTCTCCTTAGGTTTTTTTTTATTGTTTATGGTGTGTAAATATGGTTTATTTCTCTGTGTCTATTGATGGCTGAATGCTAAACTTCGAGGAATTCCCTAGCATTTTTGGATTTAGCTTGGTTTAGGCTGCTGTTTTCCAGTTGTGACATTAAGGAGTTTTCATTGTGTTTTTTGACTCCTAGTTAGTCATCATGGATGCATTCAGATAATCTTCTGCCTGTCTGTCCTACATATTGGCTGTTAACAGTCTTCATACTGTATGTTGTAGATCAGTGATGTCAAACTTGCATAGTCAAGGCGGCATCATGTGACTATTGGGACTTTTTTCCCCTTTGCTAAACCGGGCGGCACCAGCATATGACGCATCCGGCCTGCGGGCCCCGAGTTTGACACTCCTGTTGTAGATTACTCTTTTTTTTTTCCTGTGGCTGCTGGGTCTTTTGGTTTGCTTAACATACACTGGGAGGCTTTATTAGGTTTGTATAATATGATGCCATATGGTTGTAATAATCAGTTGGTGATTTCTAAGATGTTTGAAATATATAGTAATGTTATCCTTTTCATAGCTCATGCTATAGTGGGTAGAGCGATCAGGCATTCAGCACACCCAGGACTCTACAATTCAACGTGAGCTACATATATTCATTTCTATTAAAATATCTATACAGCCACTGGGCACTTTACTGATTTATAGATGGATGCTAGATAAGTTGATTGTCATCTGTTTCACATTACACTGAGCAATAATTTTTTTATGAGTAGACAAGATTATACTAGCCTTGTTCAAGTTAATGTTCATTCAATGTGATAGAAATTCCTTTCCCTGTGCAGTCTTAATCTTCTAGCCAGTATAAAACCTGAGGTCCAGTCCTGTGCTTTAGAAAATAGCCTGCTTTGGACTAAATTAGAAGCTGCTCTTTTTAATTTGGATTCCTTCCCAAAAAAGATTCCTCCTCTCATTTGACCACTATGAGAAAAATCAAACGTTTTTTCACCTTTTAACAAAAAAAAAGATCTAACCTTGAATGTGGCACAAACACTTACCAAGAGATAAACGTTTACCAATGAATAGGTGTAGGCGTTTTGAAATTACCCTAAGCATTTTTGAATATATTTTTTTGTTTGAGTTTGTTTTTTTAAGAAAAGTAGACTGTTTTAGAAATAGATTTCCTTTGCAATTCTGATACCTTTCCTATGGAAATAAATCCTACCAAATTTCCAGCAACTGATACAAAGGTAGTCTAAACATTTCTGGACATTATTTCAGCCACTGGGTATGGTATTTTTGTTTTGTTTCAGGAGAAGTTCCTATGAAAAGTTGACATATTATAGAGATACTTTGGAGAAAACAAAACGAACCCCTCCCAAACCATTACCATCAACAATTACAATTTGAGAGAATCAGTTGGACAATTTTGAGGATAATTCTGGCAGCTTTCACATCTTTCACCTTCATTTGGACCCAAGAACATTGAAAGGACCTGCGAAGAATCAAAGTGACCCAGGTTTATCTTAGTTGCATTTTAAAGTGGACTCAGCTGGGTGGCATGTAGCTGTCTGGGTGTATGCAAATGAAACTTTAAGCAGTTGTTGGGAGAGGACCATTGAAGCAACGAAGCTATCTTTTCCCTTGAAGGACCTGTAAAGAAAATGCTACATATGTGAAGCTGAGCAATTACAAGGAGAGATGAAGCAGGATTCCTGCCAAACAAACAATCTCAGTAGAGTTTCAGTGAAGTCAACAGAAAACTTTAGTTTATTGATTTTGGATACACTACAGGTGAGCCAGAAATACATCAAGCTCAGTTGCTGAACACAGGCAACAGTATGAGAACACAAAGATGTCTAGTTGATTCCAAAACGATCCAAAGACCCCTTGTGGAAACACCATGAATCATGCCAAGTTTCAGACAAATAGATAAGAACATTTTGTGCAAAGGAAGCCATTACAAATTTGGGTAGTGAACATGATTAATTAACCCCTTTGTTGCACATAGACAGCCAAATTGTAAACAGTAGTCAGCGCAGAAATGTCCTTTGGCAAGGAACCTGCCTATAACAAAACAACAGCTTTTCCTTATTTCTTACTTGAATCGGAATTATACTAAATTTCTTTGGAAGACTACAATATTTTAATTTTGGGATAGTTCTTAAAAATAGAAAAATATTCATCTATGGCAAGTTCTATAATTTAAAGATGGTGAATCATAAATCCCTAAAATCTTCCACAAATTTTCTATAGAGATTAGAGTAAAACAGTGTATTGCAATGTGCAATTGCTGAAGGTCATCTCCATGCATTCCAATTTATTGCAGGCAAAACACTTCATCAAAGGACAGGCCAGAATATCCATTATGAACTATTCCTCATGATTGGGAAATAAGACGCATCTTCAATTCTTCCTTTTCTCTTCCTGAATGCACAAGCGTTTCTACAAACAGGTCTGCCTTTCTTTAGCACTCCAAAGCAGTGTTTCTCAAACTTTAACAACTTCCGGTTTGACGTCACACCGGTGCAGGACTATTCTTCGGGTTCTCCGTAGCAGATCCTGATTTTCACGGAAAATTAGGCAGCTTAGAGGCGATCGCAAGCTTGGAGAGACGTGTGATCCGAAAGGGGAACGTCCGAGGTGCCTGTGGCTGACAGGCACGTTGCCCGGGAAGCCAGCGGACCCCCCTGGGCCGACCGCGAAGAAAACTGGCCTGCAAGGCCCATCCAGAGGTGTGACTGCCCGACTTGAGAAAGGAAGCAAGAGGGATACAGCTGAGCTGATCGGATTTCAAAGTGAGAGAGATCGGAGAGATCGGTGTGAGCGGAGTGATTGTGGTGTGCTGGAAAGAGACTGACGCGGTTCTTTTGAAGGTGCAGGAATAGTGATCCCCTTTACCGAACAGCAGCTGAATGTCAAAGATCAGAGAGGTGGCAAGTGCACTCGTGAGTAAACAGCGGAAGGAACGGTATTGTGTTGATTATATTGACTAAACCAGATCTATCTCTTGGGCCCAATCAAAAATCTAAAATTGACATAGAGAATATTTTTCTTTTTGGGGGGGGATTGGATTTGGAGCCCGATCTAAATTCATTTTTGGAAAACAAACACTTTGACCAAGAAAGCGGCAGAGGGGATAGAAGGATTTTAGAAAGTGTCGAGGGTGAGTGGAAGTAGAAAACAACGAGCAGAACAAGAAGACGGAACTGAGCCATCTTGAGCTGGTGATGAGTTAAAACTGGAAGGACTTATTGCACTGACAGAGGAGTAGAAATACAATACCAAGTATCAAGTAGAGAGTAAGGAACTGAGAATAAACAAGAAAGCTATACCTAAAGACATTTACAAGATAATACTACCTTTCCTTGCTGGGTAAAAGAATTGCTTAGTTGCAACATCAAGAACGAGAGACAGCATATAAACAATACTAAGGTCCTTTGAAGGTGATTTAACCAACTGTAACCAACTATAAGCAACTGTGTTTATATATAAGGTGATATAAATATATTATACAACTGACAACCGACAATAGTATATTGAAATACAAAGACCTTAAATACTTTTAGCATAGACTATTTTTGAATTAAAACTCAGATTGTGATTGTGATTGCGATTGTGACTAATCAATTTATTAACCATCTAATGAATTTTGAACAATTAACCAACTAACCAAATCAATTAATCAATTAATTATAAAGTGCATAAATATAAATAATTGTGATTGTATAAAATAAGTATTAACTTATTACAGTTAATTGAAAATTAATAGAAATTAACAGAAGTACAAAGTATTAAGCATAAAGTGTTAAAAGAATCATCTGACCAGAAACTACTCAATACATTTTGGGAGTCTCAAAATTTAAATTAACGAGTTAATAATAAATAAGACTAAATAAGACTAAGACCTAGGAATTGGGCAATAGACTAAATTAAATATTTCAGATCGGTGGCCCTATCAAACTACTTAAATAAAAAAGTTTTAAATTGAAATGTATCCAAAATATCTACCAACCCTTCATCATTTCAAACCAAGCCATGGAAGAAGAATCCAACAGCAGCCTCCCCGACAACCCCAGCGAGCCAGCGCAATTATGAGGCGGCCGCAGGAGACAAATCGACCGGGACATCAAATACACAATCGAACCAAACACCACAAGCTACCCTTACAAGAAATGATGGTTCGGATGCAAGATTCGATAGACAGAAATTACAAAGTAATGACTGGAAATTTGGGTGAAATGAGGGAAGATATCAAAAAAGTAGACGAAAGGGTTGGAAAATTGGATGAGAGAATGGAAACAATCCAAGAGGTTCTACTAAAAAATGATCAAAGGATGAAAAAAATAGAAGACCACAACCAGAGGACCGATATTAGACAAGCTAAAATAAAACAGATACGGTGGCTAGGGACCTGGAAAAAGCAGTCATAAATCTAGAGCTAGAAAAATTGGCTTTCTTCCTGAGATTTCAGAATGTAACAGAGACAAAAGAAGAAAACCTGGCAGAGATTATGGCAGATATAATAGCAGGATTGACGAAAAAACCTCCCCAATAAATTATTAAAGAGATGGACGAACTATACAGGATCCACACAAGCTATGCCAGAAGGCATAAACTATCAAGAGAGGTCCACATCCGGTTCACAAAAAGGATAATTAGAGATGAAGTATATAATGCATCCAAAGAAACCACGGCTATCTACAAAGGAAAAGAAATAGTAATTCTAAGACAAATTCCAAGATGGGTAAGGAAAAAGAGAAGGCCCTACCACTTCCTATCAGCCAAGTTGAACAGACACAGGATCCCCTTCAAGTGGCTAATACCTGAGGGGATGTTAATATCTTATGGAAAAAAGATTCAAAATCACAACAGCTGAAGATGCCAAGGACTTCTCTGAACAATACCTCAAAGAAACAGATGAACAAGGGAGTAAGGAAAATGGAGAGAGGAACAAAGAAAGCTTGGAGGAGATAAGTTCAGATGAAAACCTATTAGACAGCCTGCTCAAGGTCAACGGATTTGATGGCCCAGATGTGGAAGACCAAACAGCCGGCGCACCCACCTGACATCTTGGGACATTGGAGATTGGATGAATTGCCCAGGGGGGTGGTGTAAATTGGGAGGGTTTGGGGATCCTTTGTATATGCATTTTACGCACCTTTGGCCTCAGAACTTGCTTTCCTTTTGTTGCTATCACATCTTGTCTAGTAAAAGTACTCATCTCTATCAAATGGAGTTGGGGTCCTTCTTTCCTGGACTTTGAATGGAAGCACACCTGACACTCAGCCTTGCCACATTATAAGAATAATAACACCTTATCAGTGGAGACATAGAACCTCAGAATCAAAGACACAGCCATGCGATAGCAAATTAGCAGACAAAATGGTGAATGGGAGGTTTGTGGCTGTTTAAAATGGCCACCGGCACAAAGTGTATCAGAAGACCTGATCTGTGACCAAACAAAATGGCCACCGGCACTGAAGAAGCTGTGATGACATCTGCCTGAGACAGGCAATACTAAATGGCCGCCGGTGCACAGCAAATAATAAGATCTGCCTAGCAACAGGCAGATCATAGCATTCCAATGGCCGCTGGCACAAACAGAGTTCAGCAGGCGAGCCTCAATTAACACAATTTGCATGTGGCGAATATCACTCCCCCGATCACTCTCCAGAAGCGTGGCAGAGGAAGGGAAATCCTTTCAGGTAACTATCGGAGCTCTGTGAGGGTATATCCCCATGGGGCAGGGACTCAAGCTGCCTCAGCTGTTTAGCAGTGGCAGTTCTTATTGGCACACCGACTAACCTGCGCGCACACAGGCAGCATACATGCCGTAAAAATCCAATACCTGAAAGTGAGAGTCCAAGCAGAAATTCAGTCGATTGCAAAGTAGCTGAACTGGAAAAAGCATGTCCCTCTTACCGACTGAGTTTTGAAACTGACAAGATAAGAGTCAGTGGAACAGAGAGGGCATGCTTCATTCTAAAAATAACTCAGTCCCTTGACAACTGACCAAAGTTTATCCCATGCTTGGACTCTCCCCGCAGTACACAGAGCAGCGCATGGGAGAAGCTAGAGTTTCTCTTCATATTCTCCATTCAGCATACTTAAAAATCAAAGCAAATGACTCTGTATTGTTATTGGAACATCAGGCTGACTTTAGCTGACTGATAAAGTAGCCATTAAAAGAAGTAGAAAACGCAGGGCATTGAATTTTGCAAATTATATAGAAAATTCCAATGTTGGAGGAGTTTAAATGGTGGTGGTGTCAAATCTTTCTGTCTATGTAAGGAAATAACTAAATATCCATATATCCAAGCATCCGGGAATTTCCATGTTATGAATGGAAGATTACCTTCATTCACCAGATTATATGCCCTATAGCAGTGATGGCAAAACTTTTTTCCCTTGGGTGCCGAAAGCATGTGTGTGTGTGCTATCGCGCATGCACGAGTCCCCACACCCATAATTCAATGCCTGGGGAGGATGAAAATGGCCTCCCCCGCCCCCCCCGGACATACTCTGGAGACTGGACACGGCCGGTTTCCCAACTTCTGATGGGCCTGGTAGGCCCGTTTTTCACCCTCCCCAGGCTCCAGAAGCTTCTCTGGAACCTGGGGAGGGCAAAAACGCCTTTCCCATCCCCCCCGGAGGCCCTCTGGAAGCTGAAAATGCCCTCCCAGAGCCTCCGTGCGAGCCAAAAATCAGCTGGCTGATGCACACATGCGCGTTGGAGCTGAGCTAGAGCAATGGCTCACGTGCCAGCAGATATAACTCCACGTGCCACCTGTGGCACCCGTGCCATAGGTTCGCCATCACTGGTCTAGGAGAACCTAAACAGTAATGGAACACGCATTGTTTCATATTGGAAATAAGATCCAATTTAAGGCACCCAAGTACTGGCAACCATGGCAAGCTATCATGTACAAATACATAGAGAGCTCATCAAGAACCATAAAGAAATATTCCAATAGCTTCTTCAGGAAAGAGAAAAGTTTGAAAAACAACAAAATATGGTTCCCTTTGACTAATTAACAATAAAAAGAATCTAGCAGCCTCATTAGGAAGAACATGCAGCAGTATGTATAAAAAAAGTAATTTAAAAAGTGAATCAGGAACCAGTTATATTTTCCCAAAATTAATCAATCAGAAGTCTACCTACACAAAGAACCAATTAGCACCTATCTAGATAGGGAACCAAACAGAAACCAGCTCTCTTGGGTGCTTGTGACATGGACCAATCAGAGAACAGTTTGCCAGTACAAATACTGTACAACAGGCAGGCACTCCCTATTCAGTGGCCTGTGAGCTATTGCTACAAAGCAGCTTATTCTGTCTCTGAAGATGCCAACTATATCTACTGACAAAACATCAGGACACCAGAAAACTAGATCACATGAAGGTTCATCACTGATAACATCATCAGTGCTAGAAGGGAGTGGGGTTTGCTATTATTTTTCTATACTAGTGATTTGCTCTGTCAATGTTGGGAATGTTCTTAATGATTCCTTGAGTAAGCTGTAGTTTTTTGATTGGACTTCTTAATTGTTGGTCTAGCGTTAATCTTGGTGTTAATTTCAGCTTATATGGGTGTTGGCCTTATATTCAGATTGTGTAATGGTTTTCCCTGAGACATTCAGGATATTTTCCAATTAAGTAAAATTACCACAAACATTCAAATTCCCCAAAGAATCAAGTAAAACTGGGATATTACTTTCAACTATTTTCAACATGTATTTTTATTCTCATTTTGACAGGGATGTGTGATGGATTTCTAAGAGCAAAGAATCCCTTCCTTTACAATCCCATTCACACTCTCTCAGGTTCATCTTTTTCTCCTTTATGATTTAAATACTGCAACTATCACATCTGTTATCTAAATTAAATAGCAGCAGGAACAGTCATTATACTGGTGGACAGGGGCATCTCCTCCTGCAATGTCTGGAACATATGATGGAAACATAGCTCCATCATACCCCTTCAGATTACTGTTCTCTTCCTGTTTGGCAAGGAAGTTAAGAAACAGCTAAAGAAGAGCAGGTTGCATAAAATGGGTAACCTGAATATACCATTTAGATTGCAATAATTACTGGACATCATTATTTCCTCCATAGAGCAATTTAGGAGACAAAAGCAAGTGATGTCAGCATTGCTTTAGTAGTCTAATTCAATCTCTAGAAATCCAGTTCCAAAAAGAGATCAAGATTCTAGAAATGGTCTACACATCTAACTATCCCCACTGAACATTTCTTACATCCTTACAATGATCCTATGGTCTTAATTTGTCCCTAGAGGTATCTAATACCTCTTAATTGCTTATGCAGGATCACAAAGAACATATATTAAGTCACTGTCTATGAGGAAATTACAGAACCTAAGAAAACTGCCAGAATATAGTTAAAACAAGCTATAATTCCACTGCTTAAGGAATAAAAAAAAAAAGAATTCCAACCTAGCACAGAAAACATCAGAAACAATATAGACAAACAAAAGCAAATGTGAAAGGCGAGCAAACCCCATAAGCCAGGCAGCCATTATTAGCGTGTCGATAGCACACTTGTTAAAAATGTATATTTTAATTTTCTGTATTGCTAAAGGTCCCAATTTGCTCAGGGATCTAGCTAAGCTACCACTTTCTACCATGACAGAATCTAATCTTTATTTAATGGATTTAGCATCTATCTTCACTAGAGTGGTCTCTAAGGGAAAGAGGAGGGAAGAATGAAGGGGCCTAGAAGAGACGATCAGAGCCCCCCCCCTTTCTCTTCATCCATCCGGCGCTCATGTTTGTGTTCAAAATTCAATTACCTCCTTATTGATACTTCACAGAGATATTTAAGCTGCAAACATGAAGCCCTGATTTCCCAGGGGGCCATGCCCCTCTCTATTTCACTGCTCTGCTTCCCCCCGGGTGAATTCCTGAGGCGTCCATATTAATAGGTAATCAGTCACAATTCATTTATTAAACAGCTAGCAAGGTTTATCAGCCTGTCCTGATTAGCTGAAAGAAGCCACTGAATTCCTAATTTATTTATGAAAATATAAGTGTCTTTTTGAATTCCATTCAAGAGAAGGGGTTCTTAGGATATGGTATGCTGAATTCTAACAGGGAAGCAAGCACAAGGCAAGCCTAGGGAAAACTGTGATTGATCCTGAGAAATTTAGTGCCACAGGGATCCACAGCAACAGTCAATGATTTAGAGCTATGGAACTTATTTCCCTTGGATTTGTTAGATTGCTCATCATTAACTGGACATCAGTGCTATTATAAAAATTAGAAGCCTAAAATACTGCACACAGATTGGCTGGCAACTGCAAAAGAAATTGTCTATCTTCAACAACAACAACAAAAGAAATCAAAATATTAGAAACCTTGGATGAAGCTACAAACATTAAAAAAGTCATTAAGATTTTTTTTTAAAAAAAATATTTATTGCTGGTAGATCTTCTCAGTGAAGGTGCCTCCATTCTAGAATATTCTCCCTACTGAAATTCATAGATCATACTTAAAATTAAATCTTGTAGTGCAGCTGAAGATCTACCTCTTCCTCAGATTTTCTATATATGAATACTATTTGTACATTTTAATGTTGTTTGTGGATTATTTTCTACTCTTGTAAATGATTTTTGTGCTTTTTAATTTTTATTTGTAAATTGCCATGAGACTAATAATTAAGTAGTCTTCAAATATATGAAATAAGCCTGAGAGGAAAAAAGTAGGCCAGAACCCAAAGCCTTGACCCTGTCAACACATATGTTATGCTGATGTCAAATTATTTACCCATGCCAAGGCTCTTACAGCATAAATGTTTGTATCACATTAATTGCAGCCATGTCAGGTAAAGAAGTAGCTATCAAAATCCACTTTCCTTTAAAGCTCACATAGAAGAAACAAGTGTTACATTATGCCTTCACATATGGGGTTTTACATGACTTCCAACTCTTCCCCCTGGAAATTCCTGAGTTCAATTCACAGTAGAGGGTCTGCACCCTATATAACAACATCCAACTATCTTTGTCTGATATTTTCCACAGGTCAAGTAGTGTGGG
>JANHGD010009534.1:381417-393503 GCA_027560375.1 Imantodes cenchoa
CACTTAGACTTATATACCGCTTCATAGTGCTTTACAGCTCTCTCTAAGCGGTTTACAGAATCAGCATATTGCCCCCACAATCTGGGTCCTCATTTTACCCACCTCAGAAGGATGGAAGGCTGAGTCAACCTGAGCCTGGTGAGATTTGAACAGCTGAACTGCTGAACACAGTCAGCTAAAGTGGCCTGCAGTACTGCACTCTGTCCACTGCGCCACCTCAGCTTTGTTGGACCAGATGTGGAAGACCAAACAGCCGGTGCACCCACCTGACATCTTGGGACATGGGGATTGGATGAATTGTCCAGGGGGGTTATGAGGAAGGGTTTTGGGATTCTTTGTATATGCATTTTACGGGCCTTTTGTCTCAGAACTTGCTTTCCTTTTGTTGCTATCACTTCTTGTCTAGTAAAAGGACTCATCTCTATCAAATAGAGTTGGGGTTTTTCTTTCCTGGGCTTTGAATGGAAGCATACCTGACAGCTATCCTGCATTATTTTGCTAACTTTTTAAAGTAAGGCTTAAAAAGTCTATTACATTTCACTTACCATATTTCATATTATTCCATGCAGATACAAACTTTGATTTTATTTTCTCTACTTCATCTGTCCCAGTGGCCTCCATATTCAGATTCATGAGGAATAGCCATCACTATCTCAAGGACCTTGATTGACTTTGTTCCTGCAAAAGGAAAGGAGTAAGCACAGCCATTGTTACCCAGAACAGAACTGGATGCTTGTGTTATTAGGTACTTACATCCATTATGACCAGGAAGAGAAATAAAATCTCAAGAACATTCACTTGCATAGAGAAAAGCAATTGTAAGTTCTATGAATAAATAATAAAAAACATTGGATTCCAAATTTACAACGGTAAAATTATCCTGCAAAGCTAAATAAAACATAATGTCCTCCAACTGCTTTCTACTCCACAATAAACTATCCGGCAAGCGTGTACGTGTGATTGTGCAACTGAGATCACCGAAAGGCTAATTGGAAGGCAGAGGAAAATATCTGAATTGCTGTATAAGGGACACCGTTTTATATTATGCCTATTCAGTTCGCAGCAAAACTCAAGGCTTATCAATATTTAATGCTCTATTTTAAAAAGCTGGGTTCTATCCCAATCCAAATTGCATGAAGCAGAAGAGGTTGAGATGCAAATAAAAAGAAAGTGCTTAAAGGAAGTAAGAAACACAAAGAAAGAGAAACATTTTGTTGTGCAACACTAACCCAAAACAGCTTTAAGAGAATGAAAATTACCACACATCCAGATACGTTATTTAATGTACCAGTATCAGGATTAGCCTTTCTATTTTGCTAAGTTATCTTTCACTCCAAATATTTACCCAACTGATACGACTTTTTCCAAAGAGTGGTCCTTTTGCTAAGGCACAGGAATTGTCTCTTACTCAAACCATGTTGCATG
This sequence comes from Imantodes cenchoa, assembly GCA_027560375.1. Taxonomy (NCBI): domain Eukaryota; kingdom Metazoa; phylum Chordata; class Lepidosauria; order Squamata; family Dipsadidae; genus Imantodes; species Imantodes cenchoa. The sequence goes on from JANHGD010009534.1 coordinate 382,843, forward strand.
AAAACCATGAGGTACATCAGCACCTTTTAAAAAACACCATATCACAAGTTAGGTTTAGATAGCTGGGGAGGGGGGGATTGACTTTTGCATACACAGAATCAGATGCCAAGACTAGTGATTTTGTTGTGTTAATAGCAGACAATCTCTGCTGAGGTTCTTTTATTGCCTTTCTCAGATCTGTCAAGGACATCGCTTTGGCTTCATTGCTGGTCTGCAAGTCAGCAACCTGAGAAACTCTTCCTGTTTATTTTCTGGAATGTCATGAAGCCTTAAATGATTTTGTGCAGAAAGTTTCCTTTTCCCTGCCAATTTAAATACATTTTCCGTTCCATTAACTTCATTGTAGAAAATATGGCAGGATTAATACCTGATTTCACCATTCCTTAGATGGGTTCAAGCCTAAGGTTTCCAGTTGTCCAAAACATGTCTGGAGAACTCTTTAATAAGCCTTGAATAGCCAAACAAAACTACTCAATTCTCATATTTACAGGAGCAGATTCCTCAGCTAAACTGTCCAATATCCAAACCTGGAATTGGAGAATGTAATCTAAGATGACCTTTCATCATGTTTTCCTCATTTGATTTTTATCCTGATTTGCTGCTAATAAATGCCACTTTTGCCACTTACAAAATAACAATCCAATTAAAATTAGAAATAAATAATGAACATGCTTTAATAGTACATAATACAATATTAAAATCAGGTGATCCAACCATAATTCAAGTAATTCAAAGATATTATGTTAAAGAGAAAGGAAATGAGTTCCACAATTTTGGAATGATACACAAAAAGGCCATTTCTAACATGCCCCAATAATCCATATCTTTAGAAAAATCTCATCTGCAAAATTTTATATCTAGACTTGTTAATAATGATCTAGATCAGGGTCGTCAAACTTAAGGCCCGGGGGCCAGATCTGGCCGACAGGGCCGCCCTGGAAACAGTGAAGGACCGGCCTACAGTGACCCTGCCAGCAAAAACAGGCTCCTAAATTCTATGTTTGCTGGCAGAGGGTTGCTGGAGGTCGTAGCCAAAAATGGAGCTCAGGAGCCCGTTTTTGCCGACAGAGTGCTCGGACCGCCACAGGCGCCCCTGTCACGAGTGACATCAAGCTGGGCACACACACTCCAGTCCCCCCAGGTCAAACACAACGCTGATGCGGCCCTTAATGAAATTGAGTTTGACACCCCTGATTAAGTAATCTGGCAAGTCATTTAGGACTGTAAAAATTCAAAATGAAAATTATGATTTGATTCAAAGGGCATTGAAGACCTGATCTTTTTTCCCATATACATTGAGTCTAGTAGGGATACAACCCGTTGGATGAACCTATGTGTTTGCATGCTGCTATTTTGGATTTTTGATTATTTTGTGGTTTTTATTGATTATTGTGTTATTGAGATACAATACCCTGAGTCATTTACTGAGTCATTATCTATAGATGAGATAAGAAAGCACTCGTAACTCTTTAATTTAAACAATCAGTTTACTCATCGCGATTAGTTCTTACATACTCTTTGAGTGTAATTCGCTTTGTCTCACAGAATCCTACAATCCAAAATTATGGACTTGACTATTAAGAGCAACAAAAATTCCATATAGCCAAACTGATGGTAAAAATCCAGTGATTAAAAAAAAAACCTAGCTTGTGTGTTACCTGCACTGCTTTATTCAGGAACTTATCAACTGATAATGCCTTCCAATTTTCCTCTCAAAACAATATGTAATATGTATGCGATTTGTAATATGCAAGCAACATTTTGGGAGTTAAGCAGATCACACATAAGGTGATCTATAGGGAAACTCAACAGAAGTGAGTTTGAAAGTCAGTCTGTATATTGACACCAAAGGCAATTAATTCAGTTTGATTTTTATGGAGGGCTGCATCCTTTTTGTTAAAAAAAATTAAGATGACCACCTTCAAAAAGAAGAAAGAGCACTTAGTATGAGAGAAGACAAGACTTGAATTGTAATTTACTAGCCTATAATCTTATATACATTTCCTTGGAAATTAAGTACTGTTGGATTCAATAAAGTTATCTTGGAAAACAGAAGTATGCAGTGTTTATCATTACATTGATCACTGCAGTGCATTTTTTTAACTTGAGAGTAGCCATTAACTAATGCCATGAAGCTTCATAATTATTTTTAACTTTCTCTTTGCATGCTAGACTCATTTGTCCAATGTATATAATAATCATCACATACAAGATACAATATATAAAATTGTAGCATGTAATAAGAAAAAAATGTGAAATGCTAATTCACTTTTGGGTTCAAATAATGGAGGATTTAAGGGAAATATATAGTAGAGACTGGATCTGGACTTGTCAGGCCTCTGTTTCATTCTCTTTCAAACTCCTGCAATGAAAGTCAATAGAGCAAGGAAAGGAGAAGCAAATCTAATAGGTAATCAACAGGAATTAATGTTGAAAACCCCAACTAATCTTATATTCATTGCACTCTAACTTTGATTCTTTGTTCGTTTCTATTAATACAAGTTCTTGTTAGTTCACTGTGAGGAGCTAGAGAAGATGAGAACTTTTAAACTATTATAAATCTAATGTCTCCTTGGCTCCACTTCTCCAAAACATTGAAGGAAGGTTTGTGGGGGTTTTTTTTAACACATTTAAAGATACACATACTGAGCTTTTAACAACTAAACTGCTCTTTGTGAATCCATTTATCAGGGAAGAAAAAAGACAGTACAAGGTATATATAGATCCAAAAATTAGGAGGGTTATCCAATGCCAGGATTAAAAAACAAAAAACAAAATAAATAGACCCGTGCCACTTCTATCCATATTTATAAAATGCTGTCAAAAGGATTTTAAAAGCTGAAGAATTCATGGGAACCCTTGCATTAAAACAGTACTCTCTTTTTTTTTTGCTGTTGGTTTGATTTATTTGAGGGCTAGATGTTCATGCCCAAAGGCAATAAATTCATAGCATCTAGCAGAATATGAAGAAAAACTACGCGTCCTACTAGTGTTCTGCCAAACAAGCATTCTCAATGAGATCGAGACACTTCCCATTTTCAAAACGCATTTAAAAACAAAACAAAAAAACCCACACCGAATGGATTTCCCCTACGTTCAGATTGAAATTCATTCCTGGAATTACTCCTCTTTAATTTCCAAACCTTATCATCTTTGCAGAGAAAAAAATCAGAGTAATCTTCTATTTCAATTTCAACTGGATTCAATTTCAGTTGAATTTAATTCATACACATAAACACCTCCGAGTTAAACCCGTTCACACACGCCCTTCTTCGCCTTTGCTCCATTGCTACACGTTGCCCCCAACCAAGTCCCCAGATGATCCAAACTTCTATTTCAACCCTTTGATTTACAGAATAAAAGCGATATTTTTTTTGGTACTCTCGGCACGCTTTTTAAAAAGCCAACCTTTCAGACCTTTCCTGAATAAGGAAAACTTTTCCCAGTTTTTTTCCCCTGCAGAAATTTCAGAGATCCACTCTCTCTCTCTCTCTCTCTCCCGCGCTCCATTCGAGCCCCACGATCTCAGATTATTATTATTATTATACATCCTTTGCAAAAGAATCTTCCACGCACCGGGTGCCTCGCTCGGGATTCGGAATCGATTGTTTCCTCCCCGAAGAGAACTCCGAAGAATCGAGGGGTTCGAATCCCGTCCTGGTCGCCTTCACCCAGGACACCGGAGCTAGATTAAAGCGAGGAAGATACCCTCCCGCCCACCAAAAGGGGGAGGAAAAATCCTGTTGCGATTTACCACCGATTCTTTTGACCCACTCCGGCTTCCGTCACTTATCCCATCAGAGGCACCGCTTCCGGAAAGGGAAACGAAATTTGCAAACAGTACAGTACACTGTTACCATCGACTGGGGGAATCTGACGTTGCGGCCGTCTCATTTGATACCGAGGCACGGACTGCATGTCCCAGAAAGCATTGCTCTTTACACGGAAGTGGACCCTCGGGGAAGAACTGCTGTTTGGGAAATGTAGGCTTCCAGTTTAGAGAAGTTGCAATGTTGGGAATCCGAGGAAATGGCAATTGAGAAATCTAGTTTTTCATAGTTTATGCAACCCGCTGGGTTTTACGGATTAGGGGTTTCTAGTCAATTGTACATTGCCATCAATTAAACAAACTCTAAGCTTCTCTTTTAATAGGTTGAAGATGAGCATTTTCATGATAAATCAAAGAACATTTCTATGCAGCATTAGTTTGCATAATTAGTTACAATATAAGTATGCATAATTTAGTTGAATAGATTTACACACTTGGCTAGAAATTAGGTTCCTGATGTTACATTTAAACTGAATAAGGCATGCAAAAAACCTGCAGTGGTAGTTTATAACTTATCAATAGCTGATTTAGCTGACAATATACATTACCTTAAACACAGGTGAGAGAGTGGTTTCTCTGCATTGACTTAAATAATCTCGAACATAAACTTTTCAGAGCAATACATTTAGTACATTTTAATAGTTGCCAGTAGATGGCTCTGTTAATGTAATGTCTGGATAATTTACATTATGGCTGTATTTCTTGCCATAATGTATTATTTGATTTACCTTTTACCTTTTTCTGTACAGAATTCAAGGTGACATACGCAGTACTTCTTTCTCCTATTTTTTTGCCACAATAATTATCCTATGAGGTACTTTCTAAAGTAAAAGTAATCTGTCAGCTTCATCTGCATTATTTGAAAACCATGGCCCAGATGTGGTGCACATAACCTATAATGTAGTTACTGTTACTACCAGCATATGTACATGCATATAAATGCCCTAATGTAGTCTCATGATAAACCATGTCTACTTCTACTGTTGTCCAAATTGTAATTCTGTTACTTCTCTTAATGTATCTATTAAATTTGTCTTACTGTATTTGGATTCCATTTTGTATTGTGGGCTAGGGTTGTTTTGGAATTTTGGAAAAAGAGCCGAGGTGGCGCAGCAGTTAGAGTGCAGTTCTGCAGGCCACTTTAGCTGACTGTGTTCAGCAGTTCAGCTGTTCAAAACTCACCTGCTCAGGGTTGACTCAGCCTTCCATCCTTCTAAGGTAAGTAAAATGAGGAACCAGATTGTTGGGGGCAATGTAAATATATACATTGCTTAATTCCAAAACCGCTTAGAGAGTGCTTGCACTTTAAGGCGGTATATAAGTCTCACTAATAAATAAAATAAATAAATTGAGTGCAGTCAAAATCTAATTAAATAAATTAAATAAAGAAATGTTGAACTGAGCTTTACATCCACCATTTGTCTTGTATTAGTTTCACATTAAATAAGTATTGATAATCTGCTCTAAATTAATAAATTCAAAGGCACAGAGTCAGTATATCAACCAAATTCTAGTATGAATTCTTTGATTTTGATTTACCATATTACCATTAAATGGCTTATTGGTGAACTTAATCAGAACATGATGCATACTGGTTTCATGTTTGAATTTATGGAAATAATTGAATAAAATCTTATAAGGGATCACTTTAGCTTAGTTTATCAAGTTTACCATACAATAACCAAAAAATAAAGTATCCCCAGCAGGTTCAATACAGCCGGTGAAGGGAATGCCTTATTCTTTTCTTAGATTTTTTTCATATCATTTGGCGAAATATGATGTCCTGTAATTTACATTTGCTATTACATTCATTATTTTTTGTTCTCTAAATATAGGCTACAGACTTACAATCACCTGTTCAGGTATTTGAAGAGTGGCATGTATCTACTCTTCTTAGACAAGCTATGCCTAATTCTATGAATATCTTTTACAGTATTGGATTTAGTTCCTAGTTACTGGTCATCATTATTTATCTTCTCCAAATCTGATATAATTTGTCTAAGTCCTTAAAGTATGTCCTAAAAGCTGAACATATAATATTTAATATGGAGTCTACTATCCATCACATAATGAAATGGAATTATGTCCTGTAATGTGAAAAATATACCTCTATTAATAAGCCTAAATAGTTTGTTAGCAAAGCTAGTATCAATCATTCCATTTTGTGTCTATTCATATGATTTCTGTTTCCCAAATAAATGCCTTTTGATGTGTTCCTCTTAAATGTAAAAATTCTGGCCTCTCAAATATTACAAATTCCTTTTTGTGATTTTTGCATATTTGCTATGTATTTCTTCTATATCTTCATCCAAGTCATTAAAAAAAGTGTGGCAGCACTCAAGCCCAGCACTGAAAATAGTTTGCACTCCACTTGATACCACTCTCTGGTTTAACATTCTTTGGTTATAATGGTCAAGCCAATTTGTTTCAGTTCTCTAAGCAACACACTTCAGAATCATATATTTCCCAACTTATTTACTGCATTAAAGAGATACCAAACATTGAAGAACATCGTCCTATATATTCTTAATTCCTTATAGCAAGCAACCTCACTTTTCATAGTATGCAAGATTTTTATTTCTGACACACCAAAAGTACTTAAAGTACCTTCAATGCATAATGCGTGCATAAGCGCACTATTGTGCCTACCGTCCCTGTCCTACTGTCCTATTGCCTTTTTACCTGTACCTACCTTGCTAATGTTTATGCTTATACCAATAACTACTATCTTGTACGTGCTTGTCAAAATAAATAAATAAATAATGTTAAATTGCAATATTGCATGACGATTCCCCCCTCAAGGTTTCGGTAGCTTCAACATCTACCATTTCATCTCTGTTAGTGAAAATTAAGTCCAATATGGCTGATCTCCTAGTCCCCTTCTCTACCTTTTAGGAAGACAAATTTGTCTGTTAGGTTTATCAGGAACCTGTTTGATCTTCCACTTGGTGCAGAGTTTGTCTCCCAGTTGATGTCAGGGTAGTTAAAGTCCCCCATTCCTATTGTGATGTGCTTTCTACATTCCTTAGTAAACTGACTAGCAAGAAGTTCATCTATTTTCTCTGGTTAGGTGGCCTATACTGTAATATACATCTATGATAATGTCATTTCCCCACTTTTATGCATTGACGTATTTAGTGCAACTCCACCTCATCTTTTATTTGTTTTGTTTCTTTTAAACAATTTAAATTCCTCTAGCTGTATCTTCCATTTGTGGGTTTCATCCCACCAAGTTTCTGGTAATGGCAACAATATCATATCTAAACCACTGAGGCCACTTCATAAGTATCTGACAATGCAAAGGACTTAACTGTGATCTTGGAATATAAATCTGACACCAATCTCTATTATGATGATGGTTTTAATTCAAGCCTTCCAGTACAACTGAAAGAAGAGTTCCAAATAAATCTACACTTCTCAAGAGAACAAACAAGATTGAGAATCCCTTGAGGAAGTTTATATAAGAGAATGTGAGGATGAGAAAAAAATCTTAAGAGGTGGTATGCGTAGGAGACAAAAGGAAAATGGTTAAAGGAATAATTAAAGGAAAGGAGGATGGAAAATATGATATTTATAGGTGAATTGTATTATGACTAATACGTATAATTGTAATATTTGAATAAGATGATATGATGAATGAAATGGAAAGGAGGAAAGAAAATGTGCTATATCTTTAAAACTGTTTGAATATCAATATTTATGATGGTAATATATGAAATTAATGAAAGTTATACCTATTGAGTCAACCATGAGCCCTGTCACGATTGAACTCCAAGCTGCGGGCAGAGTTTGATTGTAATACTGCATTCTAACCACCAGGGCTCTAATGTATAGTTACTGTATGTGTCTATAAGGTAGGTTTGAAAATGGGTTTCTTTTCTCTTTATTTTATATATAATGCTTAATACCTAAAGCTTGTAAAATATTATTAAGTGAATTTGAATGTATGTATGTTAAAAGGAAAGTTTAAAAAGCTGCATTAGAATTCATTAACTTTAGAAATATTTTTAAAGAAAAGTTTACAATTTTAAAATTAGTAGAGAATTCTTGGTAGATAAAATATTTTTCAAATCTGGCATTCCTTTGACTTGGAAACTTCTGTGTATATATAACTGTATTTTTAAATTTAATATAAAACAGTAGAGGGCTTTTTTACTATTTTGGATATGGGTGGTTTAAATAAAATAAGTAACAGTGTGTCTTCTGCAATTTGGTTCCCCTTCAGACGCTGGCCTGCCCTATGTTTAAGAGGCACTGGGAGTGTCCCACACCAGCTGAGGCTTGGAGGTGGGAATACATCACCCTTACAGTCATGGACTGATGATGGGTGTCAATTGCCTACAGTGAATTTTGCTGCAAGAAACACCCCACAACACTGAAATGTATTGTATTATAACAGGCTTCAGGTTTCTCAGTAAAATGGTCCTGGCACAGTAAATTTTCAGTAATTTCCATTCCCTCTTGTGATTTATGTACACTTTTTCTGGCCCTGAAGGACAGCACTGTAGAGAAATGTCATGAAACCAACCAGTTCAGCATAAATTTATGATACAACCTTGACAACAGAGGGAACTCTTGTCATACACTGACAAATATTTGATTCAAGGTTTGCCGGCTAAGCTATTTCCAATTTCACATAGAATAAATGATATTAACTTGGAATTTCAAAGAACTTTCAGAAAACTTTGGAAGACATTTTTTAAAAGTTCATAATATCAAGCATGAAACACTGCTCCATTATAAAGGGGAATGCAATGGCTTTGCAGTGGGACACAGGATTTGCACTTACCTGCATCTGGAGCTATGCATTCACATTTATACATAGTCACATAATCTGGATTGTAGTTGACATTGATAGGGTAGACCTTAAAGGCTCCAATCATCTTTTTAATGGCATCATAGATGAAGATGAAGCTAATCAGAGTGGAGAAGCCTTCTTCAGTGAAGCGAGTGATGTACTTAATTATGAAGCTGGCATCTGTAACCACCAGAATAAGGCACTGGGCCGCTGAGTGTAAGCCGATCCAGAGGCGAAACTCTAGGTAATCAATACTGTTACCTCTGAGGGGGAGAACAGAAACACTCTGTTGACCACAACAGCAGAGCCCCAGCAGCAGCAGCAGCAGCAGCAGCAGCAGCAGCAGCAGCAGCAGAAAGATATCATATTCTGATCATGAAAAAGTGTGAAGACAGAAGCAGATTGTTGACACTGCCATAAGTAAACTTCGATGCCTGCAAAATGTACATGACATTCTGAAGCAGTTTAGATGCAGCAGCACCATTGTATCCTCATAGCAACCCAAGAAAGCACAAGTGGCTACTCGTGTAATATAGGTAAGCGATTGGATGTTCTTTGTAGTCTCTGTGCATTGCATATATGGGAGAAGGCAGTGGGCAGCCTCTTGGCAAAAGATGGCAGAGAGTATGGCTTGGGCAAAAGAAATACCTCCTCTGGATGTGATCTAACCGGTAGCACCTGATAAATGTTGGGTGAGTTTCTTACAGGTTGGGACAGTTTCTTACATGTCCTGTTACATTAGCAAATGGAGTCTTGGTGATTTGAAGGACTTGTTTTGGACATTTAGGGGTGTTAACAGCTATGCCCAAAACCTAAATGTTGCTACTTTCAGAACTCAATGTTCTGAACATTTGACCATTGTGCCCCTGCAATTGGGAAGTGAGATCTCAAGAGCTGATGATGAGATATTGAAAGCCCACTTGTGGTTGGCATATGGCATGTGGCCTGGTTCTGCTATAACTGATTGCTGACCAGTTGCATGAGATAAGCCTCACAACTGAAAAGAAACAAATTCGATAAGTTTGAAATCACTTTTGTTTGAGATGGGTTGCCACATAAAAGTTCCAACACCCTCCCCAAACAAACAAACAAAACAAAACAACAAACCAATTGCTAGTTAATAAAAGGTACTACAAGATTTAGAATGAGTTGTGCCTTGTTTGAAACCGCAATCTAGACAAATTTCACAAAACAGTATGAAAATTCATCTGTTTCCAATTCAGCAGTCAAACCAAAGCCAAGAGTGAGAGACATTCAATAAAAATGTAGATGGTAGAAAATCAGTTTGTACTGTCGAGGGAACTGTATTAGGAATATAGATACCATGATACTTGGTCACGTAAACAAAATAGAATCACAGCTCAAACCAGCAAGTGGGATTTTTATCACGGCCAGGAAATGGATGTTCAATCTGTTCTTGAGAACCTTCAGGATGGAGCACCCACAAGTCTAAGAGGCAAGCTGCTTTATTAATCGTTCTCATTGTCAGGAAATTCCTTCTTAATTCTAGGTAGGATCCCTAATAATCTTCCATCCACTGCTTTTTGTCCTGCCTTCAGGTGCTTTGTAGAATAAGTCGAGCTCCTCTTCTCTGTGAGCCTCTCAACTGCTGTGACAGCAGTCATGTCAACCCTAATTCTTCTCTTCGTAAGGCTAGACGTACCTAGTTCTCCTAACCATTCACCATAACTATTTAGCCACCAGATCATTTCTGTCCCTGTACTCTGCAATCTTTATAAGCATCATTTCTGTATCGTGGTGACCAGAACTGAATGCAGTAGACTCACCAGGGTAGTATAAAACGGTATTCTCACTTCTCATGATCTTGATGCGATGCTTCTGTTGATGCAGCCTAAAACTGCACTGGCTTTTTGGGCAGCTGCAGCACAACTGCTGGCTCATATTTCATACTTCATACTTCAGTGATTGTCCACTAGGACTCCCAGATCTCCCCCAGGTATCTAAACCCCCGGTCTCTTTGAGTTTTTTAAAGTATAATGGGGAAAGGTCCCCTCTCACCTTTCTCCTTCTTCT
>JANHGD010009534.1:506115-516276 GCA_027560375.1 Imantodes cenchoa
GAAGTTACAGCCCTGAAAAACGTGACTTTTTCAACCATTTTTAAATCTTACGATCGTCGCAGCATCCCCAGTCACAGGATCAAAACTCTGATGCTTGGCAACTGCCATGTATTTATGATCGTGGCAGCGTCCCAGAGTCACGTGATCGCCGTTGGCAACCTTCTGACAAGCAAAGTCAATGGGGGAGCCAGATTCACTTCACAGCCATGTTACTAACTTTAACAATTGTGGCAACAAAGGTGGTAAATGGGGCAAAACTCATTTAGCAACTGTCTTGTGTAGCAATAGACAGTTTGGGCTCAATTGTGGTTGTAAGTCAAAGACTAGCTGTATTCCTAACCAGCTTCAGGAAGTTGCCCCTTGGGAAATCTGTTTGATTTAAATCCAGTGATCTATTAGCGTAGGGGTGTCAAGCTTGATTTCATTGTGGGCTGGAACAGGGTTGTGGGGTGCCGGGATGGGCATGGCAGGGGTGGGCGTGGCTAGCTCGATGTCACATGTGGCGGCCTGAGAGTTCTGCCAGTGAAAACTCAGCTCAGGGGGCTGCCTACAGTCCTCGCGACCTCCGTTTTTGGCTGTGACAGCCTCCTGCAACCCTCTTCCAGCAAAAACTGAGCTTGCGAGGGCCATGTGCAGCCCTCCCGAGCTCTGTTTTCGCTGGCAGAGGCACCGTGGGCCGATACTTCGCTGTTTCCAGGGCGAACTTGCGGGCCAGAACTAAGCAACCCACAGGCCCATGGGCCTTGAGTTTGACACCCCTGTTTTAGCTGCTACTGGCTGTCCCATAATGCTCCACTTTAAGAGCATCCTCTTGATATTACTGGTAGCAAAGCTACTTGTATATTTTTCTATTTGCAGGGGTCTTCCTAGCGGAATGCATATTATGCTCACTGTGTATATTAGAACTACAACCCCCAAAATGTCTAACTGAACTGAACTGATCATGAACTGACTGGTCATCTTAAAAGTTGTGATTCTCATCTTTCCAGTGGGCGTTAGACTGGGGAAGGTTCATCTGAAGCAAACTGTGTGGCTTGGCTCTTTTATTGACTATTTTGTCAAAATTCAAAGAACCTCCAATACAGAAAGATAAACTGTTGGAATTGTAGCTATTGTACCAGCAATGAAAAATACCAGGAAATGCTGGTACTATATTAGATGAAGCCCGCAGAATGATTGCATCAGTCCCAACAAGCAAGCAAATAGGAGAAAGTTCAGATATTCAAGGTTTGGGTAAAGTTATGTAAGAATTACCACAGAGAGTGTGTTGTCACAATCTGTATATATTTAACTGTATGCCCTCCATAAATGAGTGTTCATCTACATTAATCTAAGCCTTGTTACAAAACAAAATGATATCTTTCAGGCATAATCTAGACATCATTGTAATAGCTTTTTATAATTTTCATAGAAGGAGTCTATGGAGACTCCTTCTGATAAACCAGAAAAGGGAATATGGCTTTTATTACCAAAATAGTCCCATTATACTGAAATATAATTACACATCAAAGAAAAGATTTAGTGCTTTAGTCAGGAGATTTGCATATTGGCATTAATGAAAGTAATTGCTTTATATTTCCTCAGAATGTTTCTTCAAATGTTCTAGAAGAATCCGCAGTTTCTGATGATGTGGTATCTCCAGATGAAGAAGGGATATGTTCTGGAAAGTATTTTACTGAAGCGGGTCTGGTTGGACTACTGGAGCAAGCTGCAGCCTGTTTTTCCATGGTAGAAGAATTTCATACTTCATGTATTTTGTCTGTAATTCTTTATAGCTACGTAGAATAGATCAGAGCTCCCCAATGTTTCTGGCTTTGCGGACCAGCAGGGAGGGGGAGAAGGGATGGTTCCACAGAAGCGGATGGCAATCGTGCACACATGCAACTCACACAAATGGAGCACACAAGTGCATGCACTCGCTAGCCATTTCCATGACCCTGTTATAGTTTCCTCATGGCCCACTAGTGGGCCGTGGCCCACAAATTGGGTATCCCTGGTATAGATGATACGTGATATAAATATTTGAAAGCACTGAGTACTCAGGTAAACATGAAACATCTCTACCAGTGGGTTTACACTTCAGTTGCTTAACTGAACTGAAATGGAATAGGAGTGAAAGGAATGTTGACTGGATTGTATATGGATAAGATGACATTTTTTGTGCTATTGGGAGTGTAACCAAAGTCAGTTTTCAAACACTTTTAGTTAGCCAAGATGCAACTTTAACATGTCCTCAAAATTTGCCTTTTAGTTCAGCAACAGGATTCCTTTGAAATCATCTTTAGATTGAAAGTGAAAGAAATTTGAAGACAAGGAGGGCAGTTACATTTTGTAAAGGCAAATAATGGGGCTATCTTTTCAACCATCCGAAAGGCAGTGGAAAGAGGGAAATGGCTGATGGATACCTAGATGTCTTTTTATGGAATGTATAAAAAGGAAGACTCAGAATTATTCTGTGCTGTAGATTAGATTCTCTTATAGTAACAGAGGTATAGCAAATGAGCTTTTCAGTTTCTTTGTCATAATGAAGCATTTTTATCATGTGCTGCACTTAGGATGTTTATTTTCTTGGTGAAGCAACAGATCCATCTAACATGCAGTCTCTTTTGTAGGCTGGTATGTATGAAGCAGTCAACGAGGTTTACAAAATCCTTATTCCAATTCATGAAGCTAACAGAGATGCCAAGAAACTGGCCACAATTCATGGTAAACTCCAGGATGCGTTCAGCAAGATAGTTCATCAGGTAATGCCTGTGGGATCTATGGCAAGAAAGTGGCAAAATACATCATTTTCTACGATTTTCTATCTATAGACCAATGCACTTTGTTAGAACAGATGTCCATGGGTTGTATTACAAAGTGTGCAATCAGCTTGGGTGGCAAAACAATGGCTAAATTGTTCTTCTAATTAGTACTGCCTTCTAATATTTTTTCCTACAGCCACCTACTTAAGTCAGGTGGCAATTATTGTGTCCATTGGTACATTCTATTCTGTGCCTATTGTACAAACAGAAAACTGACTCCACAAAATATGAAAGAATTGAGTGCAATTATTATGTGGGCCATTTTCCCCCATTAGGTTTTATTTATTTGTTTGTTTGTTTGTTTGTTTGTTTGTTTATTTATTTATTTATTTATTTATTTATTTATTTATTTATTTATTTATTTATTTATTTATTATCCAGTTTATATAACCATCTATCCAAGAAACTCTGGATGGTGAACAAACAAAAACAAAGAATGACAAGAACCAACGCAAACCAATAAAAACACAAACCACTACACACTTGCAATTATGCTGGAGCTCCCAAACTCAGTAAATTGAGTGCTTAGTGCACTTGATTAGCAGGTACCTAGTTTTAGGTCCTGCAGCTGATGCCTTGTTTGTTCAAATGCCTTGTGTCTGGCTGTATCTTTGGATGTAGAGAACTGGATGGCATCATGTTGCTAAAAACTATAGCAACAGCTAGTCAGCTTTTTATGACATGGCCAAAGCAAAGAGAAATTTGCATCATAATATCAGCAGACTATGATAAGACCAGGCTGTAAGTTAAAAGTAAAACTCGACTATTTTAATGTAATTTTTCTACTATCCTTCAAACACAAGTTCTAGCCATATCACAAATAGGATGTGTAGAACTTACTAACCATTAAATCTGTTCTAGAAGCTATTGTATCAACATAAATGATCTTGATGTCTCCACTATTGAGAATGTTCCATTGCAAATAAACTCTGATTCCGGGCTACTTGAAAAATTGCTGGTTTCTTGGTTACCAGACATACACCACTCCCCTGGTGCCTTTCTGGCCCAGAGTCCAGTGCTGTGTTTTCTTCTGATTTGGTTTTTCATTGGCACTAATTTTAACCTTGGATGACATGAGTAAGTTTGTTCAAGGCTTACTTTTTTTTACATGCATTTAGATAAGATTTGAAGCAAAAGAGATAACTATAATTGTAATACGCCAGAGGTTTGGATTTGAATATAGCAAGAACTATTGGGACCGTCAAGCTGAGAAGGTTTTGGAAAATGAGTGGGAGAGATCTGATGGGACTTTAAAATCCAAACAGATAAGCACATTGGTCATAACATCCCGATTTATGGAAATGAAGGGAGTATGGGTCATTGATGTTGCTATTCTGGGTGATGCTAGGATAGAGGAAAATCAATCTGAAAACATTGTGAAATATAGGACTTGCAGATTAAATACTAATGAAAACATAAATCCACTATTATAGTAATCATGAATAGAGTCCCTGGAGCAATACCTAAAGGTCTGTCCCAATATTTGGAAATTTTGAATTTATCAGACCTGAACACTCTAATTTTACTAAAAAAAGAAAAAAACCCACCTTGCTTGGTACTGCCTATATTTTTAGAGGCAACTTTGATATTTCTTAGGTCTTTGGTCTATACAGATAATATGCAGTATTATAAATACCATTTATATAATTTGGAGAAAATTTGTGATGCTTAAGAAATTTAAAAAAAATCTTCAGCATTTGTAGAAAATAAACTTTATTTTGATTCATGTACTAATATTCTCTGAAGTCTGAATCTTACAGTTAGCTCTCAATTTGGCCATTTGTTTAGTAATGGTACAAAGTTACAACAATGTTTTAAAAAGGGACTTATAACTACTGGTGATCACAATTCCAGCCCTTAGCAGTCAGTTCCCACTTAAGACAGTTGCTGCATCCTGCAGGCATGTGTTCAACCTTTGTGACTTGAGCAAAGCGGTTGTTAACCAAGACACTACGTGAGCACTTTGCTAAACAACTGCAATCCCAGGTCTTCCAGTTGCTGTCATTAAGTGGAGTGTCATGGAGAGAGTCTAGGCCTTAGGGTGTGATGGGGTGATGAGAGGGCCGGGGCATCCCTCCACACTTATGAGGCCTGGCCCCTCTCCCCACTCCACCATGCCTGGGAGACTTTGGGCCTTTCCCTTCCTCACCAAGCCCTGATCCACTTACCTTAGTATTATTCTGCAGCTCCTGATTGCCAAGGCCACCAGTCCCAATTTGCAAGTCAGCTCCATTCTCACAGTGTTACAGAAGGCTCCTTCTCCAAATCAAGCATTTTGAAGAAAGGATCTTCTGAATGATCACTTTCACTAGCACTTTGGCCAGATATGAAGTCTACTTCAGCCTTCCAGAAGGCTGGCCTTCATTGGAGCTTTCCCCGACCCTAATGCTGCTAGAAAAGGCCAGCCTTCTGAGCCTTTCAGAAGGCTGGTGTTGATTGGTGTTCACCCCTCCCCAGCCGGTAGATGTCATCCCTCTGAACCGCTCAGAAGGTTGGCATTTAGTAGCTATTTTGCCAGATTCGAGGTCTGTCCCTCCAGTGGAGGATTTTTCTTCCTTGCCAGAAGAAGAAGGAAAATCCCTCAGTGCACTGGGGAAAAAGACCTCAAATCTTCCATCCCTTCTGCTTGCAATCTTCCCTGCTGTCTTCTTCTGACTTCACCATTCACTTTCTGGGGAAGCCAGCAGAGAAGATTGCAAATGGCGATCAGATGATTGCAGGGCAATTGACAACGGATCATAAATACGAACAGGTTGCTAAGCAACTGAAATGCAATCATGTGATGCTACAGGGGGGATGAGGCCCTCACCATTTACGATGACTTGGAGGCGTGTTACAGGCTGTAAAGCATCGGTTCTGAGGCCTTAGTAAATGGTTGTAAAATGGTCGGTTATAAGTCAAGGATTACCTCTATCAGCACTGCACAACAAACACTGCATAAAAATTATTGCATAACTCATGCACAAAGTTTGAATTTCTCCAGTCTGACATTAACCTGACTCTCAGGCTGAAATGGTGAATATCTTGCAAGAGTAGTAAGAGAGGTTTCATATTCTCATTTGATTCTCAGACCTTTATAATAAAAAAGAAGAATAAGAATTGGACACACATAAACACACTGTGTGTATGTATGGGACAGGAGTTTATGCTATTTGCCAATGCAATGGAGCCCAGGGATGTAATCCCTGTATTCCTATCATTAAACCTTTTAACCCCTTTATGTTGGGTATTTTCTTTATCACATTCCCCTTCAAATTTCACAATGAAGAGAAAGGAACAGTTAGAACAGAACATCTATATAGGAGGCAGACATGCATGGTCACATCCTCTGTAGAGTTAGCCTTCAATGCATTCAGCAAAAATATCTTATTCCCATAGGTTCTTTTCCATATAATGTTTCTTCTGGTGAAATGGAAAAAAAATGCTAATGTAAATACATGACTCCTAAAAATCATTAAACCTTTGTAGAAGTATACTGATTTATTGTTGATGGCATGTCAAGAAAGTTTTGCATTTGTTTCTATTACATACTTTTTTTTTTACTTTTTATTATACAGAGTACTGGCTGGGAGGTAGGTAATGTTTTAGCTAGTAAAAAAAGACTAATAGATTGGTTTGATGCCTCCTGCCAATGCTTTGCCCGCATATGCTAGTTGTGGGTATCTGTTGCTGTCTGCTATTGATTGACCTGAATTAATTAACCAAAAAGTATTAGTAAAACTGTTGTGGTCATTTTAGACAATTTAGGTAGTGCATGAATTATGACACTAATGAGGTTCTTTGGGGAATGAACCATTTTTACCATTGTGAACCTGTTATTTTTGTTAATTTTATTTCTCATCTATATTGACTTAGAATATCATTTCTTCCTACCATGTTCTTACCCCCAACACAGGGGTCGATTTAAGTTCTAATGTTCAAGGAGTTTGAATACAAAAATGCCTAAGTTTACTCATATCATAACAGATAACAAGTATTTATTTATTTATGAATTGTATATACTTGTCTCTTGTACAAAACTGAAACAAAAACCAAATTAATTCAGATTAACACCTAACTCCCAAATACCCAGTTAGAGCACAGGTTTCAAGTACCCCATTGATTAAATGTATTTGCTTTCATTATGTGATGCATAATTTCAATGTCTCTGGTACTTTCAAATTACATTATGATCCAATACAAAAATTGGCAACCTGTAAAAGTAGCTGTGACTTCAGAAACCACAAAGCTAAATATAACCTACCAACTTTTATCTCATTCATATAACATTATTCAGTCTTATTTTTCTGGTAAGGGCCACAGTTAAATATTTAAGATAGATGTTTAATAAATTAATACAGTCATTCATTTAGGTAAAAACTGGGAAGTTATGGTTAATAGTTTCAAGCTAATCAGACTATTTGCTTACACAAAGGGCAGGCAAAACAACAGTTAGCAACACACTTTTGAATTTTGTAATTTGAGATCTTGATCCAGTACAAACTTTCTTAGTTTTAGGTAGAAGTATGATTTAATAGTAGAAATGAAAAATTAAACAATTTTAAATAACCCAAATCAATAGAGATCATACCAGTTTTATTTCTCTTTTTTTTATCATCAGTGGTCTTTTTTGCTGAAGCCCAAAACTATTCTTCATATTGCCTTAAATTTAAATCAAATTAGTGTTAATAGAATAAAACAAGCTTCCCCTTCCTGCATGTTCTATTGACCATTTTTTGGAATTCTGAATGCTGAAGTCTAGTGTATCTGATAGATAGCTGTGAGGTGTGGCTAGTTTAAAAGAACAACCAAGATTGTCAGATTCATTTGTACAACAGATTTTTTTTATACAGATAGTCCTCGACTTACAATTTACTTAGTGACCATTCAAAGTTACAACGGCACTGAAAAAGGTGACTTATGATCATTTTTCACACAACCATTGCAGCATCCCCACGGTCACGTGATCAAAATTCAGATTCTTGGCAACTGGTTCATATTTATGACAGTTGTAGCATCCCAAAGTCATGTGATCACCTTTTGTGACCTTCTGTGGAGCAAAGTCAGTGGGGAAGCCAGATTTACTTAACTACCATGTTACTAACTTAAGAAATCCAGTGACTCCCTTTAACAGCAGGGGTGGGTTCCTCCCGGTTCATCTGAACCGGTAGCGACCCACTGGTGATGTCACAAAGACATCACTGACCCAGTTCTGTCGATTCCGGTCCATGGGTTTTTTTTTTAATTTTTAAAAAATTTCCTCTGAGCATGCGCAGAAGCCAAGTTTCCAGCACTGTGCATATGGTCACCGTCTTGTTTTTGGCTTTTTTTTCCCACCCGGTTTTTTTGGCCCTGCACCTGCACGCCCATGAGGTGCGC
Source organism: Imantodes cenchoa (assembly GCA_027560375.1). Lineage (NCBI taxonomy): Eukaryota > Metazoa > Chordata > Lepidosauria > Squamata > Dipsadidae > Imantodes > Imantodes cenchoa. The sequence goes on from JANHGD010009534.1 coordinate 514,278, forward strand.
CCACACGGCGCAGGAGGAAGCAAACTGGCAGCGAGGTAAGTTAGAACCCATCCCTGTTTAACAGCTGTTGCAGGAAAAGTCATAAAATGGGGCAAAATTCACTTAACTGTCTCACTTAACAACAGAAATGTTGGGCTCAGTTGTGGTTGTAAGTCAAGGACTACCTGTATTTCATAGTTTCAAGGACATCGATGCATGTGTACACTTCAAATAGAATACAGAGAAATTCAGCAGATGTAACTTTTCCACATGAATCTTTCAGCCAGAAAAGGTGGAGACTTTCAGAGGGCTACACACTTTTTTCATTGGTTGGGATTAAGAATTTTGCAGGTTTAAGTGCAACATGTCCATTTGATCGCAGTTTACCACACATTGGTGTTTCTCAGCCTGGGCCCCTCTAAGAAGTGTGAACTTCAACTTCCAGAATTCCTGAGCTAGTGATGCTGGTTGAGGAATTTTGGGAGTTAAAGTCCACACATCTTAAAGTGACTTAGGCTGAGAAAAAACTGCCATACACTAAAGTGAAATACATGAAAGTGATATGCAAATTGAACTGATTAAATTACAAGCTAAGTAAAAATATAATATATTTTTTTACAAAAAATGCTTTTAACTTTTGTTTTTGTGGAAAAGCCCATCCTTTTGGCACAGGAGTTGCACTCTGCTCCTTTGGTATTTTGCCTCTTTAATTCCAGTTTGCGTCGTGTTCCCATGGAATCCACTGCATTTAAGCATGTAGGTCCTGAATTAATATCAGTGGAAACTCATTGCATGTGGCCTCTTTATAATTGTGTGGAATATGTGCTAACAAAATGTTGATTGTCCTCTGAAAATAATGCCAGCATATCATATCCAAAAACTTATTGTTCATGTGGAGAAGTCTTAGATGAGATTTTTAAAAATCTGCACCTTTGTTTGGTGTTGCAATAGTTATATATATTAGTTAGTTGTTTTAATCAGTCCCCTATACCCATAAAATGTACTGTGAAAATAATGTTTTCTGCTTGTTCCTGGCTGGTGCTCCTTTATTTTGATCATTCCCACTGCAGAACTGGGATCTTTAGAACTTTAGAACTTTGCTTAGGAAGGCATTTAGCAAATAGAGCCAAAGATACTCAGAGCACATGAGGTCAGACTTCCTGGACCCATGGCCATTCAGCTTCAAGAAAAACCCTCAGATTTTGTTTTGAATCCCAACGTGCAACTTGGCAGCCCCTGAAAGCTTTCTCACAGAAGAAAACCCAAGTATGGCCATTCACCGTCTACTTAAGCCTACTCTAGGTAGTTTTCGATTTACGGACATAATTGAGCCCTAAATTACTGTTTCTAGGTGAGGCAGTTGTTAAGCGACTTTTGCCCCATTTTACCATCTTTTGGGCCCCAGATGTTAAGCAAATCACTGCAGTTGTTAAGTGAATCATGCAGTCATTAAGCGAATCTGACTTCTTTTATTGAACGCTTGTTGGAAGCCGGCTGGGAAGGTTACACAGATGGTGAGCAAAGGACAAAGGACAATAAATACATGCCAGTTGAATTTTTGGTCACATTACCATGGGGATGCTTCAGTGATCATAGGTGTGGAAACCGCTCATAAGTCACATTTTCAGTGCCGTTTTGAACGGTCACTAAAGAATGGTTGTTTATAATTATAATGTATAATGACTCTTTATAATTACAAACCTGGGAGCTTGATCAGACATTATGACAGTTTAGCAAGAAATGATAAATAGTTCCTATTTATTATTTCTGCTACAAACCCTGGCTAGTTTGAGGAAGAGAGGGCCTAAGCCAGTTTAAACTTTCGCTTTTCTCACTTTTGACATCACAAGAAATCAAAAGCATCTGCTGTCCTAGTAGCAATATCTACCCCTATATCTTTTTTGTAAGGAAGGGTTTCCCATTGAGGTTAATACAGGTAGTCCTCAACAGGGGTGAAATGCTCCTGGTTTGGGTGGGCCAGTCAGTCGTCGTAGAGCCATTAGTGATTGCAGCATGAAGC
>JANHGD010009540.1:0-18208 GCA_027560375.1 Imantodes cenchoa
CATTGGCCCCAGGCCTGGCGCCAGAGCCAAGCTTTAACAGCTTTCCTGAAGGCCGGCAGGGTGGGGATAATACGGACTTCCAGGGGGAGTTGGTTCCACAAGGTGGGAGCTGCAACAGAGAAGGATCTAGTCCGAGGGCCCGCCAACCGACATTGTTTGGTCGACAGGACCTGGAGCAGTCCAACTCTGTGCGATCGAACAATTGAAATAGAAAGTAATTAAAACCATTCCTTCCTCTTTTCTTTACCTCTTCACCCAGGCTTTTGCCAAGGGAGAATAAGTCCCCTAAGTTCCTTGTGCATGCCATTTTTTAATCTTTATGTTTGTTTGTCTTATTGGGTTTTTTGTAATGTCTTTGTTTTATTGTTGTGACTGCCCAGAGTTATTGAGAGTCAAGTATTTAATGAATTATGATTATATTTATATTTATTATATGTTATATTTTACACATTTAATACATTATATATTTATATCTATGCTTTACTGGTCTCAAAATGTTATCTAAGAGTAGCTTTGACTAATTTAAAGCATTCTTGCACATTTTTCCAACATTAATCTATACTTCCAGTGAATTCTGTCAGAGGAGAAAAGGTAATCTCTGGGTTTATTTATTTTGGGAAATCCAAAACCCTTAACTAGACAGTATCTTTATTAGACAAAGACAAAATTACCCCAAAGAGTGTATGTATTCATTCTCCAGAATTGCTCAAACAGATACATCTATTAATCTTAATCTGAAAACACAATGATCATTAGTCCCCAATCAATCTCTTACCATTGGTGACTCATGGAGATTTAATCTTGGCCACACAAAGACCACAAGAAACATTATAGTCCTTATGTCAACTATTCTGGACACCAGAATATGAAATAAAACACTTTATTTCCTTTGGAATTGGCATGCATTGAGACTTTCATTTTTAAATTGTCGTATTCATTGGCAAACTCTAAAGAGAAATAAGAAAATTATCCTTCATAACCTACAAATGTAAACACATACTCAATCTTGAGTTTCAAAAACTCAATTAACTTCCTGGTTCTGGAGCTTAAAATAATTGTTTTCCTGGAGCTTTAACATTACCACCATCCCTGATCTGTAAACACCTATCCAAATTCAAACTGAAGAAGAGATGGCGAGCCAAAATGCTTGGACCAAACAGCTGTACTAATGTGTGATATCACTGGAATACACCCTTGGAGGCCAACTTTTAAAAAATGATATGTAATGCAGATATGCAAATAAGTCATCCAGCCATATCCAAATGTTGGAAATCTAAAGAAAACATAATGATCATAATTGAACTTTCTTACATAATAGAGATACTTCTTTTGCATATTTCATCCCTCAGTATTCTTTTAGCAGTAGTGCTTGGTGTTGCCATCTAAGAATTCTAAAAGTTCTTTCTATATCATTTGTAAAGGAAACAACATGCATGCCCTTTTCAGTGACAATTCAAACAAAGCATGTAGGTTTTCAACTTAGGGCCGTGATTGCAAACCTGTGGACGTGAAGCCATCTCTGTGGGCACATGAACCGTTGCCTCAGGTCCACCTTCACTGTGCATGTGTGTGCTCGCGCCGGCCAGCTGATTTTTGGCTGCCCCTGCCCACGCCGCCCCTCCCCTCCAAGGTGTCTCCACATCACCTGTTTTGGATGCCAGGTAAGTATAGGGCTCCCACGGAGGCTCTGGGAGGGTGAAATATGGGCCTCCCAGAAGTCTGGAAATGGGACATTTCCAGCTTCCGGAGGGCCGGGGAAGGCCATTTTCTTCCTCCTCAGGCTCCAGGAAAGCCTCCGAAGCCTGGGGAGGATGAAAAATGGGCCCATCAGAAGTCCAGAAACTGGCCATTTCTGGATTCTGGAGGGCCTCCAGAAGGCCAAGGGAGGCCGTTTTGCCCTCCCCAAACTCCAGGAAAGCCTCTGGAGCCTGGGGAGAGCAAAAAACAGGCCTACTAGAAGTCCGGAAAAGGGCCGTTTCTGGCCTCCGGAGGCTTCAGGGAGGCCTGTTAGGCCCAAAATAGGGCGCGGGGGATGTCATGCATGCATGCTTGGGGGCGGGGCAGCACTGGGAGGTTCACGCATGCATACGCAAGGGATCAGGGCAGCATGGGGTGGGGTGTGAATGCACGGGGATGTGAGGTATCATGGGGTGGGGGCGCGTGCATGCATATGGGGTGAGGCTCATGGGGAAGCATTGCATTATGGGTATGGGCACACACCCAAGGAAAAAAGGTTAGCCATCACTGACCTAGGGATTTAGCAAATAAAATATACAATAATTTTTAAGAATCCTAATCAATCTGATTTTACAGTTATTGGTATTTTGTAGTCCAAATCATTTTTCATCTGATATGAAAAAATCTATGATATGGATATAAGATTGTAGAGGAAAAACAATTCAAGGAAAACAGTAAGGAAAGGGTTTAGGTATCTTGGTGGATGACAATCTGAACATGAGACAACATTGTGATATAGCAGCAAAAATAGTGCAAATTCAATCTTAGAGCAAGTCAACAGAAAGTTAACATCAAGATCAAGAAAAATCACTGCTTCTCTCTATCCTGTGTTGATCACACAGCACTTAATGTATTGTAGCCAATTCTGATCATGAAATATTAAGGAAGACATTTGACAAACAGGAACATGTCCAAAGGAGAGCGACCAAAATTATAAAGAACCTGGATGGAAATAATAACAACAAGAGGAACAGTTGGAGACATCGGGTATGTTTAGCCTGGAAAAGAGAATACTATGGAAAGACATGACAGCTGTCTTCAAGTATCCAAAGGACGATTACATAGAAAACAGGAAAAAGAGAATCAAAGTTGTTTCAGAAGACAGTGAGGAAGCAATGAGTTTAAATTACAACCAAGCAGTTTTCAGTTGAATATCTGAAAAGGTTTAGCAATAAAATAGATTGCCTTGGAAAATACGGTAATAATCTGTCCTCAATTCTGTGAATAAACTGGACTTAGATGGCTGTCTGTTTGGGTGTCTGTTTTATTTATTTTTTCTTTTATTTATTTTTATTTCGTCAAGCGTGTATTAGATAAAAGATATAAGTATAAACATGATTATGACAACACGAAATGGATACGAATAAAAGGGTATATTAGGACAGGGACAGTAGGCACGCTGGTGCGCTTATGCACACCCTTTAAAGACCTCTTGGGAATGCGGTGACAGTAGACAGTCTAAGGTTAAAGTTTTGGGGGTTTGGGGAAGAGTCAGGGAGTGTATTCCAGGCATTGACAACTCTGTTGCTGAAGTCGTATTTTCTGCAATCAAGTTTGGAGCGGTTTACCATAGGTTTCTATCTATTGTGTGCTCGTGTCTGTAGTAGTTGATTGCTGCACTAGAATGCGGGTTGAACTAAATTACCTGAAAATCACTTCCATTCGATCATTCTATGAAAATTAGTTTTACTGGGAGCTAATGGCATTACTAACTGCAATTCATATCCTTAATAAAAATCTCATGAGCTTTAATGTGGATAAGAAATGGAATCAGTGCAGAAAGGAATCGGACTTTGGTTTTGTTGTATTACAATATATGTGGAGTTTGGTTTAATTTATGCTACCAAATATTAATTGTGGGGCTTTGTTTTCAAGTACCAATCTCTCCCAACCTCACCACAGTCAGTATTTAAAGGCCCATGATGCTTTTCATTGCTCAGTGAGCCATCCTACACGCTTCCCTTATACACTTTCTGTCTCCTAGGATTTTTTGTACTTCTAAAACTCAAGCATTTGAATATCTAAATTCTTTTTTCTTTAAAAACCAAGATATGAGCCATCCCTCTTTGGGAGAGCATAGGGGAAGCATGGAATGGAGTTCTATCTCTGTTCATTGAGAAATATTGAGAAATAGATTGTAAACAAACTGGGATGCAAGGATATCTGTGGAGATTCTCAGTCATCCAGGTCATGGTTGTCCCAAAGGTGCTTTTTCGAAAAGCAACTGGACTTTGTTTTTCTTTGAAGACATTTTGTTTCAAAGCAAAACATCTTCAAGGAAAAACAAAGCCCAGTTGCTTTTTCAAAAAGCACTTTTGGGACAGTGATGCAAGGAGGGAAAAAAATCACAGAACTGGGCAGCTTTAGGAGCCATTAATCGATACCACAGAAAACAATGAGCTTCAGTAGATGCTTGCCAGCAGCTGCTCTCTGGAACACATTTTTGTTTAGAAATTCTCTGTAAAAAAAGAAAGATAGTGAGGCACAAGTTCAAATTTTTCTCTAGCAATGTCCTAGAAGTTAAATGCATCTATTTAATGAGTGAAAATATGAAGTGAACTTCAATAAAACATCTTCTGATTAACCAAATATTTTGCAGGTGATATGCAAATCTAATGTGAACTATTTGACTACAAATTACACTGTATTTTTATTAAAACATACCAATTTGGTAAGAAAAAACAATGTCTCCCCTTATAATGTTGAATCAATCTTTTCCAGAGATGAGGGCAACACAAACAAAAAGAAAAGAAGTATGCATACTACTGCAGTGCCACAAAGACCTAAATTATTCAACTTTTTTATTACATACATATGCCAATCTTTAAAAAAAGAATCTTTAAGGCAAAATTCTCTTCTCATAGTCTCATATCAATGAAAGTTCTACATATAGCAATATGTCAGTGCTTAAAGCTGGAACCTACAGTAGAGCGTAATGAAGAGTTTGTTCTGGAGTATTTACTTTTTAAAGTATGATAAAGTACATTCAACACTTTAGCCCACAAAGCTATTAATAATATGTGAATGTACTGTAATCTTCCAGCATGTGCAGATTTTTTTCATGAAGCATACGGGAAAAGCAACTAAGCATTTAAAGACTTTTCAAGTCTGTTATCCATTCTCTCCTTAAAAGGATTAATGCATAAAATGGATTAATCAATTCATTTTCTAATCAAAGGCTACCTAAAAACACCAAAAAAAAACCTGTTAACTTTACCATGGCATATGAACAATGCAACTGTATGTAAAGCAACAGAATTAAAAATATACCAGACTCAGGCAACTTTCCACAGATAAGTTCTTATTAGCTGCTCAGTATACATATTGATCAAGTCACCATGTTTATCACTCAATGTGTGACCTAACTCATTTGATAAGCACTGAGCATTTTATGGTAAGAAAGCTTTGTGAGGAATTTGATGGGTGATATTTGGTTCACACAAGAAAATCACCCCTCAGCAGTTGTTCTATCAGCTCCTGATAAATCAGTAAGATATAGTCATTAAGGTTTAAGTCTACATTCAGTATGATATAATCATTAAGGTTTAAGTCTACATGGCTGAGGAACTCTGGAAGTTGAAGTCCACAGGTCTTAAAGTTGCCACGGTTGGAGACCCCTGCCATAGAGTATTTCCAAGCTTACCATTTTTAATCACTATATTTTACAGTTTTTATTTTTCTAATTGGCTTGCCTTATGAAATTGTGGATGGTACATCACTGGAGGCTTTTCAAGAAGAGATTGGAAAACAATTTGTCCAGGAATGGAATAAGGTCTCCTGCTTGAGCAAGGGATTGGACTAGAAGACCTTCATAGTAGCTTCCAACTCTATGATTCTAGTTATTATATTGCTTTTAACATTTCAATGCCTATAATTTGTAATCTAATTTTGGATCAAGGTATGGTTCAAAAATCCTTTAAATACATACTTTCAGGTTTTAGTGACAAGATATTGAGATCCTTTGGAGATTGTATATTTTAATACCATTTTGAGCGCTGGTTTCCTATTGCAATACTTTCTTGTTTCCTATAGAGATAAACAAATGGACAGATAGATAGATCACTAATTAACATTCAGGAACTACAAGCCTGACGCATTTATCTTCTTTCATTTCTTTTGAGTTTTCTTCTTCATCTCAATACTTTCTCACTCTGCTGTAAACACATATCTTTATTGTACATGCATACTAATATAATAATAGGGAGAAATGTATTTGTGGAAAACCACTCTAGCCCCTGATTCAAAACATACAGATTATATATTTCCATTTCAGATAAGTATTGTAGCGTATAGTGTCAAACTAGGGACAACATTCTTTCCATTGTCTGTCAAGACATCATAAGGAACACAGCAAGAAAGATGTCCTGTTTTAATTGGATACTAATATCTTGAGGGTGGAAGAAAAAACCTGAAAGCCAACATTAAATCCAAAACACCATCTGCAATCCTTTCTAATATTTACTATGCCATCCCTAACAAAACAACAGGAAATAAAAAGCAAAACAGAAGAAAACAAAGGCAACTAATTAAGGAGAAATAAATCCTTAGAACTATCTGCAATATAGGACATTTTTAATTGTCATTTGCTCTGTGTTTAACAGAAGTATTTAATATAGGCAATGAGGAAAGTATATAGTCGTCAGTATATTTTCTTATATCTTAAGAAAAATATACTAATTGTATGTCAGTATTTTTGTGACATAACTTATTTAGGTTATTGTATCTGTATTCTAAACAAAGCTGAGAGATTTTTATCAGGTTTCATAGTGCCATTTTTTTTGGAAACAGACCACAACAGTCATGTGAGAAAAATCACAGCTCAGGGCAGATAAAATCTAAATTGAGATGTATAACCAGGAACCTGAACTCATATTACTTAAAGATTTTTTTTCCTTAAATGAACAAAATAAAAACTGTTTTAAAAGAAACTTAAATAAAGTAGTAGTCACAGCATTAACATACTTTTTCAAATATCTTTGTTCAAATAATATCTAACGTTATTGAAAACATTCAATAATATTTATTTAAAGAATTATTTAGCGAACCCTGGTGATTTTTTATAATAGGCAAATGGCTATCAGCCCAATAAGACAGCAGAGAAAGAGACTTGCAAATTTAGCATCCTATTTTCTCTTAGCAAACTTTTCTTTTTCTTTCTTTTTTTAAACTGCATTTTGAATGATTAATTTCTGCAGGATTATTTTGGGGCAGATCCACATTTTCTGCTTGGCCAATAACCAGTATAGGCCATATATCACTTCTTGAGTGTAGGAAGAGATGTCATCCTACTCCTAGCCTATTGCAAAAGGACCCTACAGCCTGTTAAGAAGTCTTAAACTCTTTAAAGAAGATAGTCTACTCTACACCAATTCATTTTATTCAAATAGCAGCCCCACCTCTGATTGACTTCAGTGCCAGATATGTCCTCTCCCCTGCAGTGGCTGGTCTGTGCCCTGGGGAACCGTTTCATCCTGGGCATGTTGATTGGTGATTGCTGTTCCTTTTTTAATAATCTAGCAGTAAATCCAACAATGATTCTTTAAGTCAGTGAAGTATCTTCAACCCTCGTGCAGCATCCAACTCTTACATCAGCCTTTTGCTTCCTATCCAAGCTAGGTAAAGTATATTCTCCTTGCTTCCACACCAGAGGTGGGTTTCAGCAGGTTTTGACCAGTTCTGGAGAACTGGTAGCGGAAATTTTGAGTAGTTTGGAGAATTGGTAAATACCACTTCTGGCCCTGCCCCCATCTATTCTCTGCCTCCTGAGTCCCACTGATTGGGAGGAAATGGGGATTTTGCAGTAATCTTCCCCTGGAATGGGGAGGGAATGGAGATTTTGAAGTATCCTTCCTCTGGAGTAGGGTGGGAATGGAAATTTTTCAGTATCCTTCCCCTGCCACACCCACCAAGCCATGCCCACAGAACCGATAGTAAAAAAAAATTGAAACCCACGACTGTTCCACACTTCTTCCCCACAATATTGCAATGCTTCCTTTTAAATTTTGTTTTAAACACCTCCAAGTTGCAACTAGAAACCTCATTGCTTAGTTTCTATAAAACTAAACTAGCCATTCTTTCTTTCTATTATGGATTTATAGAGAAAATTAGAAACGGCTTGTTCCCGTTGCTTTGATTATTGTAGCATTAGATATACAGTAATATCATAAGGAGGAAAAAAAGAAATTAAAACAGATCTGCATTAGTGTCAAAACGGATAATATGGGAAGGAAGGGAGTGACATTATCCTTGTGTGCAAACATTGAAAAACAAAACAAAAGAGAGGCATGGGGAATAATGAGAAGGAAACGGTAGAGGCAGATGTAGGGTCTCCTACTTGGACAGGGGGCTGGACTAGATGACCTGCAAGCTCCCTTTCAACTCTGTTTATTTGTTAATCTGAAAAGGAAGATATTAGTGGTTGGTCCACAAAGGGAGCCAGCCAACAAGGTTTGCATTTGTATGGAAGAAAAGACGAGCAGAAAACCCACCAATCAGGTCTTGGAGTGGCTACACTTTGGACTGAAAACCAGCCTGCCTCAGTTGCCAATTTCCTGTAGTCCAGTTTGGAATTTCTGAAATTGGCTTAAGAAACAGCCAGGAGCAGCAAACTGCAGCGTAGAATTGCCTTTTGATAGACTGTTATTTGATGGGTTAAGCACATTCTTTGCACATTAGTCTTATTTAATATACATATCAGCTTCCCATTTGAAATTTAGCCCATGAAAGTTGCTTTTGCTCATTAGCTAAAGCTCAAATTGTACTTTGCAAATGGATTTGCAAAACTTGTAATGTGCATAAATCAATAATTGAAAGAGAGTGTCCTTTTTCAACTGGGCTGCTTGTGTTTCTTATTTAAAATACAATTCAAGTAGGTTGCCATAGTTACAGCAAGCTTCTGAAATAGACGTTATTCTACTGTCAACTCTTTGCATGTATACAAATAGCTAAAGAATCTTATTTCTTCAGCTGCTAATGGTGTTGACAGAACGACAGCATAAGATTTCATTATTATGTTACCAGTTGTAAGACCACCATACATTTAAGATCTTGCTGAAAGCACAAGCAATATAATACTCTGTTTTTGAAAACTCTTCAAAAACTATCACGTACATGTAGAAATAAGAGCAGTGATAGTCATACTAAATGTTATTAAAACAACTATCAAAGTTGTTTTAAAATGAATGAGTTACTTATACTTTTAAAGTGATAAATTGAGTGATAAAGACTTCTGATCTCTTTAAATTATAATTTAAGATAAAGAAAGAGGGAATAATAACAATAATTTAAACAATGGTAGATCAGTTCAGCAGTACTTAAATTTGTTACTGGCAAATTATTCCTTTAAACAGACTTTTTAAATTGAATATTTAATGAACTATGATTAGAGAAACAAAATTTAAGCATAGGTAATTCTTGTTTAGTGAACATAATTAGAAGCAGCAACTGACTTATTAATTTACCTCAGGAACAAATGACATCTTCTTAGATACTGTCCATGATGTAGTAAATATTAATCACCATGAAGATGAGAACTTCTTATTTGTATGTGTGAGATTTTTATTGCCTATGTAAAATTATAGAGAAATATTTGTTTCTCTGCCCTCCAAAAGGTAACATTTTAAATTTAGATATTGGCAATAACTGATGAGAATGGCATTTCTATAACTGCTCCATATTTCTGTTCAGAGGGTTCTCCAGGAAATGTGGTATTCAAACAGAATTGTATCAGGTATGTGATATTTGTGACCACCTTATTTTTTCCAAACTGTATACCTGGTGAATTACTGGCAGTGAAACTTCCACAATGACTTGAAAGAATAACGATATAACAACTAAACTCCCTCATCAATTCTCAATTTTCCTAAGATCGATTAAATACCGTGATTTTTTTTTTTAACAAAACATGCTGTTTTTCCAATGCAAAATTTGAGACATTTTGGAATATAGCGTATCAATCTATAAGTAAATATTCAAATATCACAAGAAAGCATGAGATTTCATGCTTATTAATCTTGTAAAAATCATATGTATGTTTTATGTTATTATTTTAGTTGGTCTTGTTATTTGTTTCTTGGATTTGTATTCTGTATGCTGCCACAGAGCACATTTTCCAAGCTGCTCAGTTATTTTTATCTATTTGAAATGGCCACCATTCTGAATTACAGTAAATATTTAGCTCCCGGTTATGTTGTTCAAGTGTCTTGAAAGCCTCTGTCTTGTTCATGCCTGTTTAGTTCATGCCAATAATCCTTGGGGATTCCGACACTTTTGGTATTTTTTTGTATAAATCAGAATCCAGCAAGCTTCACGTTTTATCTTTGTAATTTGTCCTGTCTGTTACAACTCTGGTGTTTCCTTTGTTCTGAGAACAATAACATTTTCATTTCTTCTCAAGTCCCTAATGATATTTGCTTCTTCCTTGGTGATATTTGATTTTGGTGGTATTAATCTTTTTAATATTTGGCAAATCTCTAAACAGACTTCCTCTGCATCAGCAGTTCAAATTGCTGTCTCCACAAATTACTTCTTTCTTCCGAATTCTCTTAGGAGCCGTAGCAAAATGTAATCCTTTAACAAGTATAGAGATAAAAATGGACGGCTTAAAAGTTTGATTACAGTGTTTTTGATATCCAAATGGCATTTAATAGTCTTCTCTGTCTGGGTCTTCTTCACTATGTTATGCTTTTTTCCCCTTTGGGGTAATCATTGCTGATTCAAGTTGTTATTCCAATTAATCATAAGTTATGTTTTGTGATGTTTTCCACACATGTGGATTGAGTATCTAATGAAAAGCAGATGTAAACTGCGAAGTTACTTTGAAAGTTTATTAAGTTAATATTAAATGTTTGGGACACTCTAATGATTGCTACTTTAGCCCATCCATAACAATGAATGTCAAATGGTATTTTATCTTAACAGATTTGTATTTACATCTTGGCCTCTGCAAAAATGCAGAAAGGTAAAATGGGTTAGATTTTTAGTTCCCTGTTTCCTGCATTTTGGAAGATTTCCCTCAAAAATCTAATAGGACACTTGATTCAGGAAAAATCATTCACCATAACTCATCCCAGTTACACATAGCTTCTGTAACTGGCAGTTTATGTTGGTGCCAGAATGCCCTGGCTGTCAGGGTTCCAAGTAACACCCCTAATGCAAGAAGACTCCAAGGCTAGAAGTTCCTCAAAGTTCTCCTGGCCCGGGAAGGTGAACATGGGCTGAGTCAAAACCCAGGGGGGGTGGGCTGGTATTTAGAGGTTGTGCGATGCTGACCACACTGAGTTGGCCAAACAGCTCCAGTGACTGACTTCGGGTCAACAGCAGATAGCCCCACTCTCTGGAATCTCTGAGATCTGCCAGTCCTGGTGCTCTCATTTGAGAGCTTGAGTCTGCTTCATTTGCTGATCCCACAGCATCGCCCCAATCAGCAACTCTTGGGGTGGCGCAGCTCCCACAGCCTTGCCCCACAGAGAGGGATCTGGTTGAGCAGCCTGACAGGGCGCCAGATCTTTGGGCTGGGCACCTGTTACCGTTCTGCTTCGGCTGGCTCCACTGCCCTCACCACAGATTTGGAAGGGCAGTAGAGGATCTCGACATGGACCATTGAACTAGTCCCGGTGGTTCCATCTGTGGTCATAATTCTCTCCTCCATCTTCCCTGAGTCTTTGCTCCACCTGGTGCCGGGTTGATGCTCGGGGCTCAGGACCCCGGACAGCACCCCGAAGGTCAGGGAGCTGGTTAAAGTTTTAAAACAGATTTGAGTTAATGTCAGGATCCAAGTAACACCCCCAATGCAAGAAGACTCCAAGGCTAGAGTTCCTCAATGTTCCATTTTATTAGAGATGTTATATTGGCACATCTGGGGAAACCTGAATCTGAAAGCTTCCAGGTTTTCCCCACCCAAAAGAAAGCCCAAGTCCCTTCCCCTGCACCCACATGTCCATCATAAGATCCAATCAATGCACCATCCCAACTGGAGGTGCCTCCCAGTCACGCCACTCCAGGTGCAGGCTGAATGTCCTTGGCTCTCAGAGAAAGGAATTTTATTATGGCTAAATATCCCCTGCAACTGCCTGCAATCCCCCTCCCAGTTTCCCACAGCACTAAGTGTGGAAGCCCTAAAGATCCAAAGAAAAAGATGGTCTCCAGGGCTGACACAGGCCTTATCAGTGTTCCCCTAGAACATGCTACATTGGCTTTAATTTGACTCTAACTTTTATTTTAAATTGCTTCATGCCAGTCCTTCAAGTTAAGCAATATTGCCATGAATTTAAGATTTAATCCATGACAGAGTGTAAACTTTATCCATTCCCCTCTCCCCCAGCTCCATTTTAGGGTGTGTGTTTATGCAGTCTACCCATTTTTGATCATTGGTGGCAATTTATGAGGGGATCTACTTGTGTCTTGGGAATGGAAATGTATTTCATTGACTATTATCAGCAGACAGCATCTTTAAAACATTATCATTTGCACATATTAACAATGAAGGAAATACAATTTGTTAGCCACCTAAGACAGCAATGAATAACAAGATATGTAATAAGGGTTACATTATTATAAAGTTTGATAGTTAAGAAAAGCTGCTCAATGTTAAGGTTTAGATGTATAGGTTATATTCTGACCTCTATGATTCAATGAATACTTGCACTCTGCTGCAGGGGTACTGAATATATATAGTGCATTTATGCTACTTTATCTTTACATGAAACCTCGATCCTAAAAGGGTACTTTATTTAAAAAGTTGAATAAATAAATGTTATATTACAGATTCTTTGTTCAGAATGCAGGTCAAAATGAAACTGCTATAAGTGATGGGGGGACAAATTCAAGGGGAAAATTGATGGGTCAGAGAAGGAACTAACACACCCCCATTGACTTCCTTCCCTATTTCTAAATGCTTTCTAGACATTTCTAGAAGAGGTTGTGTGAAGAATCACTACTTTCTTGCCTACTTACTAGAGCAACCTTTGAGATTTTCCACATTCCCAATTTTATTTATCAGAAATCAGCTTTTTAAAGTACAAGATATTCACCAGACAATATTTGAAGAACAATTTTAATAAAATCAGAAAAACAAATTCTTCCAGTGATGAAATAACATGATTTTTTAAAAAACTGACAACATATAATGGCTGTCTTCTGTTATTGCATTTATTTGTATTTAATTTAATGCAAAATCTACAAAGTAAAATAGAGAGATGCCTACCCAGATTGCCTCTGGCATATGTTTTTAGAATGGAAAACAGATTCTCGCTTTGAACTGAAAACATGAATAGATAAAATTACAGGAATGCAAAACCAAAACCAGAGGAGATATGTAACTTTTGGCAATGGATGCTTATTTCAAAATATAAATGAGGGAGGGAAATGACTTATTTATGTGACACAGTTTTTGTTTTAATTGTTAAAATTCTTTTGATTACTCTTTTCAGCTATGCTGGTTTCCCATCCCAGGATTCTGAAGAAGCTGGCATTGAGCAAAATCTTTCACAACTCCTGGAGCATGGAGGAACTGCCAAAGGAGTGGAAAAGAGCTGATGTGGTTGCAATCTACAAAAAAAGGGGGGAAGTGAATCCAGGAAACTACAGACCAATAAGTTTGACATCAATACCCAGGAAAATCCTGGAAAAGATAATTAAGCAGAAGAATTGTGAGCATCTAGAAATGGACAAAGTGATTACCAGAAGTCAACATGCGTTTCTCAAAAACAGACAAATCTTATTGCCTTCTTTCACAAAGTAAATAAATTAGTGGATAAGGAAAACACTAAAAATGAACCGTGGGGGGGTTGCAGCATCCTTCCTGCCCATTTTTTGTCCCAGGAGGCTTCAGGGAGACCTGCTAGCACCAAAATGGGAGGGGTGTCACCTGTGCGCAAGGGGTGGGGGAGCACAGGGGTCGTCCATGCATGTGGGGGGGCTGCGGGGCAGCATTGTGTTAGGTGGGTGGTACCACACACATGCTGTCACCCACATACGCGCTTTTTGGCATGTGAGGAAAAAAAGGTTAGCCATCACTGGTCTATCATTTATTTAATCTACTCTATTTTCTTCTTTCTCCATCCTCTCTTCTATTTCCTATATTTTCTATTCATTTTTTGTAATCAATTGCTGGAAGTTTTCAAACTTTTAATCCATCATTTGTATCTTTTCTTTTAATTCTCCCATGTAGTTTCTCACTTCTCCTATTTCTCTCTTCATTTTGTTTTCTTTTGTCATGGATTCCTGCATCAATTGGAGCATAGCCTGCAGTTCCTTAAATTAATTTGATCTCTCCCTTTGCATACCTTCTATTGACCTCTGATTGGATGGGTTTGAGATGGCCAATGATGGTGTGGAGGCAGGTTTCCTCCTTATCCCTATCTTTGTTAGGTTTGTAGTGCTTGTTATGGTCAACAATTTTACCTCAGATTTTTTTTGTATCCAAAACCTCCACCATCTTTTAACATGTGTATAACCCTCCAGCACCCAATCTTGCTTGAGCTATAGATATAGACAAAGACGTAAACGTCTTTCAGATCCAATCCCACTTCAGTCCCACCTTTAGGCCATTCTTTTTGTAATCCACAATGTCTTATATGCAATTAGAAGAGAAAATAACAACAGCAGCAGCAGAAGCAGCAGCAGCAGCAACAGTAGTAGTAGTAGTAGTAGTAGTAGTAGTAGTAGTAGTAGTAGTAGTAGTACGGGGGGTTTCTCGGCATTGCACCCTACTGGTGCGATGTGCGCACAGCCTCATGCATGCGCGGAAGAAAAAATAAGCCCAAATCTCGTTTGGGCAAGCATCGTATCGCGAGATTTTGGCTTCTGTGCATGCGCAGAAGCTGAAAATTCCGGAAAAAGAAATGGCAACTGCAGCGGCCCGGTGCCAACGGCACCGGAGCCATTGCAAAATTTTTGGCCGCTACCAGGGCAGCAGAGTGCCACGTTCCGGTAGCAACCCACCACTGTAGTAGTAGTAATGGGCCCAGGATAGGAAAAAGAAATTTGTAATCCAAGAGGGACCACTCTGCTTTTCTGTTTTATCTGTCCAATAGTATTATGAGTTCATGAAGAGTATTTATAATCCACGGGGCCTGATAAATTGCTTCAGTGCCTCAGTATTCCAAAGAAATGAAACTAGACAGCACTTGGCCTTAGTTCAGTGATGGCTAACCTTTTGGTTGTTGCGTGCCGAAAGTGTGCACGTGCGTGCTTAACCTCCCACACTCCCCCTGCACCCCTGCGCCCCTGCTCATGTCCATTTGAACTCCGCGCTACCCCTGCCCACCACGCATGTGCATGTGAGCACCCCATGCTCCCCCCACACCCTGTTTTGAGCCTAGTAGGTCTCCCTGCAACCTCCTGGGACCAAAAGCAGGCCACAAGGGGCCCTCCCCCTGCCCCTGCATGCATCCCCGCTCATAATGTGCATGTCCTGCATGTGCCCCGCCCTCTACGCATGCTGGCAGATACCCAAAAATCAGCTGGGCAGTGGAAGGTGCATGCACATGCATGATGGAGCGGAGTTGGGTGATGGCTCGCATGCCTGCAGAGAGGGCTCTGCATGCCACCTGTGGCACGCAAGCCATAAATTCGCCATAATGGCGTTAGGCTAACTTTCCCCTTCAATCCCCACCCCAATGCCCCTTGTCCATCTGTAGCCAATAAGATGCCACAGAGGTGTTCTGGAAACTCCAAGGCAGGATGGTGAAAAGAGGTCATCCATGCCGTGACCTTGAATGCCAGGCTGGAACTGGTTGAGAAGGAGCCTGTGCAGATGGCTAATTCTCCTCACCCCCACAAAACTCCTAAGCAGTTATAGCAAAAGTGAAAGCAATGCAAAACATTCAACCCATGAAGCCTCCCATCTGCAGAATGGCAGTGTTCCAACATAGACCTTATCACTGCGTTTTTTTCTGTTTTGGCAGCAGTCCTGGACAGATGTATTAATGCCATGTTTTCTATGCTATTTTACTCATTCATTGTTCTATGCTTTATTACATCATTTCCTGTTTATTATGTGAAGGTGCTATTTTGTAAATAATATCTCGTAATTCTATTCTGTTCCACGCATGCCTAGCTCCTCCCATTTTTCTCTTTCTTTTGTTCTACTGAAGTGGTAAGAATGATTTTTACTTTTGTCTCATACAATGTTTAAATAAATAGTTAGTTTTTGAAGGTTTTTCTCCAGCGTTTTACTCTGCTGTCATGAGGATCAAAGATCCACACCTCCGTACAGAGAGTGACCATAAATCACTCCTGTCACATGGTTGCAGAGGATGGCTTATCGTTCTTTTATCTCTGGCAGAGTTTCAAGTTAATTAATACATGTGATTTATAAGGCTAAAGAATGTCTGAGGAAAAGGAGGCCGAGGTGGAGGATTTCTCTGCTGGCAATATGCCGGGGGCTATTCAGCAAGACGCTGCTGCTGTCATTGATGTTTCCATGTTATTTGGCAAAGCAAGGTGATGAGGAAAAGGAGATACTGATTGATGTCCAGCCAGATATTAATGTGCAGGCTGCCGAAGAATTGGCCCAGGCTACGGGTGGTATGTCCTTATCTGCTGATAAGAAATTACTTACTGAAGCCGCGGAGGCAACTGAATGGTTAGAGTATAAATTACAAGGTGCTAGGCCGAAAGCTAGACGTCATGCAGAGAGATATGAGTTTCCACTAACGGAGGAGGAAGAGGAAAGAGAATCTTCTCCTGAGAAATTTATGGGTGCAAAAAGAGAATCTTCTCCCGAGAGATTTATGGGTGAGACACTCATGAAAGAGTATGCTGCACAGGTTGCCTTAATGGAGCGTAGGGTGGCAGCTTCAAAAGAATTTATGGCGCAATTTAAAAGAGAGGGGTGTGGTTCATCAGCCATAGTGCCTTTGTCCCCCATAGTTCCATCTTCTTCCAAGCAAGTACCAGAAATGAGTCATGAAATGATGTCACTTCCTGTAAAGAAAAAGGAGAGTGAAGTGCAAATGCCTAGAGGTGATGTTGCAGTGCCATCTGCTGGCAAACATGAATTATTACAGCAGCATTTAAGAGATGTGAAACAAGATTTTTCAGTTTTGGCTTCATGTATAGTCAAATGAGAAGCTGAAGTTTCCCAAAAAGACACAGCAGAAGTATCTGCTGGTGAAGGTAATATATTGCAATGGGTTGATAATTATCTTGGAGAGTTCCTGCAGCAGGTTTGCAGCAAAGTCAATTACAGATGCCAGCTTTTCAGGCCCAAGCACATATGGCATTGCAGATGCAAAGATCTCCGTTTCAGCCACCACCACAGATCCAGAGACCACAGGTCTTGAGGCTAGCAGCACCAAGAGTCCAGCAGCCACAGCCAGCACCCAGAGCTCAGCCAGCAGTATCCAGAGTCCAGCAGCCAGCCTATGTTCTACAACAGACATCCACCATCACACCTTTGACGGGTGAGTCCAGATTGAAGTGTACTGGGGAAAATTACAGCACATGGGCTATTGAAATTGGAACTATATTGCATAGAGAAGGTACATATGACATGGTGTTACAGCCTCCTGCACAGCCATGGACACCTGAAGTGAGAGAATT
The DNA here is from genome assembly GCA_027560375.1 of Imantodes cenchoa. Taxonomy (NCBI): domain Eukaryota; kingdom Metazoa; phylum Chordata; class Lepidosauria; order Squamata; family Dipsadidae; genus Imantodes; species Imantodes cenchoa. The sequence goes on from JANHGD010009540.1 coordinate 17,284, forward strand.
AAATATTAAAGCATGCACTACACTCATGTTATCGATGGAAATCGATTTACAAGCTTTGTTTCTGCCTGGTATCACAGCTCAGCAACTTTGGACACAATTAGAAACATGGTAGCAGCCTGTATCAGTTGAATCTGCATGGTTACTCTTGTCTGACTTCCATGGTTCTAAATTAAAACCTGGTGAACGCATTGGTAGACAGTTAACAAAATTGAAAAAAATTAGAAAAGATATAGGCGAAGCTGGTTACTATATTGATGATTTTCAAATGATCAGCGTCATTATTAACTCAATGGAAGGATGCTATTGCAAAGATAAACCAGGTGCCCATTGCACAACGTACAGTGGATTACATTTGCAGATTACTGACAGAGGAGGAAGCCGCGTTCCTCAGGAGTTCAAATGCATTGAGAGTTCCAGTGTCAATGAGGCGATATTCCAGAGGAAGAACCTACGTTTCAAGGATGCCAAGATGCTATGATTGTAATTGTATGGGTCATACTTCCAGAGATTGTCCTAATCGGTCTTCAGTTCCAGCCCAGCCCAGAAGAAAAGACTACAGAGGCAGCAGAAGCAGAGGGAGCAGTAGACAGAGACGTGGTCCTACTCCTAATACATCAACAGCTGTTTTAGCCCAAGCCAACATACCACAGACGTGTCCTGAATATGACAGACATTTTTTGTGGATTTTAGACAGTGGAGCAGTGCTTCACGTAACTTTCCGCAAAGAATTGTTTACAGAACTTCATGAATCTGACATAAAAGAACTTTATTCTTTCTCCAATCATGTTTGTCAGGTCGAAGGAAAAGGGACTGTGTATATTGCTGAATTAGTTGCTATCATTCCCGATGTATATTACATACCAACAGCAACCAGCAGTTTGCTCAGCCAGTATCACCTGTCCAGAGTGTTAGGCTATGAAGTTCT
>JANHGD010009540.1:18308-28926 GCA_027560375.1 Imantodes cenchoa
TGAATAAATAATAATAATAATAATAATAATAACAACAACAACCACCACCACCAAACTATTTGAAAGACAGTTCTCACTAACAAACATAACCAGGTTTAAGGTTGTTAAAAATGGCCTGTCAGCTGCCACCACAGGCTTGCTCTTCACTCTTTGCAACCATTCAGTATCAACTGCCATGAACACAAGGGGGGCTAGATGGGAGGGGGGAGGCTTCAAGGGAAACGAAAGTTCACTTCATCTGTCCCAGAGGAGCTTCAAGGTCAGACAGCTGGGAATGGAACACAGCGGCATACCAAACCTATGTCTGAAATGACCGTTCTAAAAACATATTGTTTGAATTTTATTGAACATGGGGGCTGGGCAGAGATGGGAGGCAACTATGGGCGGGGGAAAAACTTGGGGATTTCAGCATGTGAATTTCAGTTCCGGCTTTGCACTACTGTAGTTCATCTGACTTCTAGTAAACTATACCTTTCTCAACAAATAGAGTTAAGGACCATTCTTAACTAGAGGCTCAAGCTAAGGCAGGTCTGGTAAGGCCTTTTTCTTCCATTGTGCCATTATTGTCAAGAACAAATACTATTCATGGCTTTATGTTGTCCCTTATCTGGTGCTTGGCTCTAGCAACAGAAAAATGTTATTTTTTTAAAAAAATCATGACTTTGGCTTTAAAGATGATTTTGCTTAACATTAACAAAGATTTATTCATTATTACTTCTTTTGGTTATTTAATGAAATAATTTTCATTTATGTCTTATACCGGTTGAAAGCACCTATGGACCTTGGAAGGTCTCTAAAAGGCTAAGGACAGTCTGACCACATTACTTCATGAACAAGAGACTGAAAGAAAATGCAAGAGTTATTGATCTGACTGGAAATTTAGGAGGCATCCTGAGACAAGGTAATTGCAATCCTTTTCTCTATTGTTGCCATAGTTAAGCCCATGTCAAGGGAGCCTCTATACCTTTTATGACAGAATAAGGTTTAATAAATAAATAAATATTATTTTTCTGGATTGTATCTATCTTGCAAGATTGAAAGTATTAAACATTTAATCAGCTTTGATTAAGTAACCCAGGATTTCAAATATGAATTATGAATAGAATCTGATTCAAATGAAAGAATATGAATTGCTTGTGGCAGTCTAGTTAATCCTCTTTGTCACTTTAACTTAATTCAGAAGCTATTTTTAGATTATTTATATGAGATGGTATTCATCTTCAAGTCTGAATCAAAAGAACCATTCTCATTATTACATTCCCTCAGGAAATCACCTGTTTTCAGAATCTGTAAATATTAATCAAAAGATTATTATCTGGTTAAAAACACTCCCAGTGACCATGCCAAAACTTCAGTCCATTTGTCAATTGTATGCTCTGATGAATTTTCAGACAAATAATTAGGAGAGACACTCCACCATGTTTTGATCTGATTCCTGAGAAAGATGAACATGTATGATATGTTCAGCTCAGAGATATTTTAAAACTTTTTTAAAAAAAATCTGGCAAATTGGGAAAGCCAGGGGACTTTACAATAAGAGAAACTAGTTAACTAGTCCTAGTTAAGCTAAGTCATTCTTTTTAAATACTGGTTTTCAGTCTTCCTAGAAACTCTGAGGTACCTTGGAAGCTTCTTGATATTTTCAGTCATGGTGGCCAAACACTTCTCTCACAGTTGCTATTTCTGAGGGGAATTATTAGGTATATTTCTAACTATCCATTGTCAGATTACATGAAACCAGGAGGAAATCCAAGAGAACTCCAGGATATTTTGATGATCAAGTATCCTCTTAGTGTGAAAAATGAAGTATTGTGTTGACAACTAGATGACCTTTCATTTTTCTACCTAAGGTGATATTAATCATACATATGTAGTATGCATTTTAGCACTGTTCAGAGATCCTTGAATAGGATGGAGTATCTAATATCAGAAAATGTGAAAGCCACTATTGAATAGAATGAAATCAGCACTTGGCTGATTCTACTTCACTGTAGTATGTTATTTACAAAGAATCGTATTTTTTTTTTAATGAATTTAGATTTCTTTTTAAAAGCATAACTTTGGAAAGAGTGTGATTTTAAGGCTGCCAGAACTGGGCTGCAAAATCTATCTAACCACTAGCTGGCAGGCAAAACAAACAGAAAACTATTATTTGCTGCCACCTAGCTATTCAGAGTTGTATTCATAGTTTGAATATCGTTCATAAGATATATTATGTATAAGTATAATTTTACAGCTGGTCTTGGAGAGGGCAACTGTCATGGTATCCTTTTCATGGGAAGTAGACTTGAAGGCTTTAATGGAATGTTCAAATATTTTGATGAATACCAATCACAATTCTTAGAGTACCTTCGAAAAATCATTATTACCTTGTAATAATCTTCTCACTTCTTGTATCCCACTTTTTGTATCTCTCATTCAATGTGTTCCTTTGGTTCTGTGGTATTTAAAAGATCAATACACTTTGTGCAGCTCTTTATAGAGGCATTTATATTATATATAAATGTGCCTCTATATTATACCACATGCCTTCCTTTTCACACAAGCACACAGGAGAAAAATAATAAACAATCTGTTTATATATTCAGTGAAAAGATTCCCATTATGAAAGATTTCCTTTAGCATCATTCTTTTCAAGTTTCCCTTTAACATAGGATTACAAATATTTATAAGTTTATTCACATATCATTTTACAGGATGTACATTCATATGAAGTGAATCAACATAATACTTCGAGACTGAGATCCTATCTGTCTGATAATATCTCAAATTATAAAAGGTGTCCATCTTTCTTTCTTTTTATTCCACAATAACACAGGGCTACATAATTGAAGATCCATTGGTTTTAGATAAGATTCCCACCAGTACCATCCCTTACAGAAATCCCTGATACATTCGTAAATTGTGTATACAGAATCAATCCAGGATAAAAAATGATGATGTGAATCACACAGGCTGCCCATGGTTCAGGAAAAGCAATTTCATCATAATTAATTTGAAAAATAGAAGGCATTCTCCAGTTTTTACTCAACAGAATTAAAACATCATATGCTTAGCATTTAAAAATAAATAAATAAAATATTCACCTATATAATATAAAAAGCAAAATATTAGCTTGCCTGTGATAATTTTTCACACATAGTATAAGTTTATTTTCATTAAAATGCAGCATTCAATAAATACTTTTTCCAGTCCTAATTTGATATTTTCTATGTTCTTTGTCCTTTTCCTGTTAAATGTACCATATTAGCAAATAATGCACCTCACATAATTTTCATGCTCCATCTTCTGACCTTCACCATTGTAGCAGAAGGATTGGTAGAATCTGGGGCAGAGTTAAAATGGGATCAGTCTAGAATCCCTGCCAGGCCACAAGCAAATTAAGTCCAACCTCCCATGAATTCTGTTGACCCTTATCTAACCCCAAGCAGGCGTTAACCATTAGTTGAATAGATCCCAATGTATAAGCATGATTACCAATAAATCAGTTTAATTGAACCTTCTTGTGTGGACCTGAAGTTTCTCGCCTGACAACCATAGCTATCAAGATGACTTTGGATAAACAACAGTTGATATGTAGTACAGACCTTGGACTTCCCTAATGGAAATATGTGGATTATGTTTCCACATTTATTTCAGAGAAAGTCAAATTAAAAAGAGACAGAATATATAACCAAGTAGAGCCCATTTTGTAGGATTTCATAAAAAGGTCATTATTACAAAGAAAAAATATATATTAGACACCATTGGATATATTTTGAGGTATACCTTCACAAAGAAAATCTAACATAGCACAGTACTGCAGGCAGAATAGTTTTAAAAAGGAGGAAAAGAGTGAGACCACAATATAACCACAATTAAATGCAGCTTAATTGATTTCAATCTGTACTTATATCAGGGAGAGATAAAAGCAGGCCTTCTTCACCACATCTGGCCCAAACTTTTATGTTGCCTTTGAGCTCTCTTCAGCCACAACTGTCCAAAAGGAGCTGTACAGCTTTCCCCATTTTGCATCAGAAATGCACAAAAGTTGTAGGATACCTTCTAAAATACATGCAATGTCTTTTAAAAAGAAATCTCTTTGCCCACTAAAGGGAAATCAGAAAATCCAGGCCCCAGATCCATGCATGACACAGCTTTCTCACTTTGCATCACCACATCACTTACTGCAACTTTTTGTCCTCGCCACCAGCACCCAAATGTTAAATGTAATTTTTCATCAAATGAGTATTCCACGGACAGTCTCTCAGAGATTATAACTGTATCACAACGGGTAGTATTACCATCAGTTCTTTTATCATTCTAATGCAGGTTACATATAGGACCCACATCATCCTCCCGATAAGGTGAAACGGCAACTTTCATCCATCATCCCTCGACCATGTCTGCTTGGGCTGCTAGAAGACAATTCTATTTAAAAAAGATATATAGATGGTGGGTTGTCCATCCCTACTACATGGACAACAGTAATCAGAAATTGACTATATAGCTCTTATCCTGTCACCACTTTATTTGGATAGAACCAGCCAGTTTATAAAGCAAATTGAAATCTGAATGGCCTGTACAGACAATGTGCATTTGTGTGTCCCTCAAAACTGAAGGTTCTGAAGGAGGTTGAATAGTCCTCAAAACATGCATGTTCTGGCAGAAGATCCAGACATAAACTAACTTTGATGCAGCTCTTACCTCATAGGGCACAACCTGCTGCACAATGGCACTGCTGAAACCATCATAGCAAGGTATTCTAGAACCTTTTTGATGTACTCCTAACTGACTCAAGCTGGAGAGGTAGTAATAATTATCTAAGTTACTGAACCATTTTAAACAAGAAGGGGAACATGTAGCATAGCCCTCTTATATGCAGGAATCATTTCACAAAGTGTGTAACAGATCACTTGCTTGAAAAAAAATTCCTAATTGAAAAACGTGGTTGCATGTGAAAAGCTATTGGGATGGGGCAGGATTCAATTAATTTCTCCATTTGTACAAGAATTCTTATTCTAATCTTAATAATTTTATAAATTTTATAATTTTCCTATATTCTTACAAACCACCTGCATTTTAGAAGTTGACCACCAAAAAAGGAAACTCAATTTTTTAAGTACAACATTCTGCCTTGTGTCTTTCTTCATACTGAGACAAAACAAGTTGTACCAGAATTTTCATCTACAAAAATAGTTTTTAAAAAACTGAATGTGAACCTAAAGCAATTTATGCACTGAACTTCAAATTAGTAATATTTAGAATAGGTGGAAATAGAATAAGGTAATTTTAACAAGTATGCATTAAGTAAATCTGGCTGCAATCCACCGTCTACTGAATGGCACCATTCCCTTGTTTGATTAAATAAGTTTGTAAAGCATTAAATGAGTTTTTAAAACATTACAAAAATGAAAAAAGTCTTGGAATAAAATAACTACAAAGATTAATTTACCTCCCTCAAGCAGCACTATTATTTTCACACCATTTTAACTCACAAACCATCTTTCTCCAGTCTTCATAAAAGTAGTATTTGCATTTTTGTTCCTTGTTAATCCAAAAAATTATTTCAAGCTGTCTTCACCAAAAGCAGGTGAAACCTCTCCAAAATGAAAGTTTCATACTGGAAATTTTTTTTTACATAAAGATAACCAGAAGTTGGCAGTGTAATACATTTAGATTCTGAAGCATTTACCAAACTCACCAAAATCTCTCACTGACCAGGCTCAAACTGAAGTAAAATCTTTAAAAGAAAAAGCACAGAAAAAGTCTGTTACTTCTCAAAAATATCAAAATATGAGAATTCAGAAAAATTCATGAAGTCTTGCTGATATTTTGTAACCCTTTAAAAGGTCTGCCCCAAGAGATTATGAGAGGTAAGAATATATCAGTGTCCATAACTGTACATCAAATGCCACCATTTCTCCAACATTCCATACTGTAGTTTAAAACAAGAATAAGCAAAGTATGGCATTCAAGCTGTTCTTGGATTACCACACTCAGCAATCTTCACCATTGGTCATACATATACGGTAAAGTTGCCTTTCCTTACTTTATAAACAGGATATCCATCAACTGTTAATCTGGATAGAAAGCTATTAAAATTCCAATTGATTTTACTACAGTAATTACATTCAATATCATTTGTGGTCTCAGGCAGTAGCTTCTGTTACAAAGTATAAAGAAGTGTTAAATTATGTGAAATTGTTTATATCGTACAGTATGGGTACATATTTTATGAAAATAAAAGTATCAATCAAATGTAGTAAATATTTCAAAATCTAGTAGGCCAAACAAAACATAAGTCTATTATAAGACTAGTTATGCTACAAAGAAATTACAGTGTCCAAGAATTTGCCTATTAAGAAAACATATGTATACAAAGAGACTTTGAAGACACAAAATAGCAAGTAAGCACAAGTCCATTTCACTTGTGCTAAGCACAAGCTTTAATGCTTTGGCAAACATTCCCAAAATATCTGACCTGGAGATATATATAGAAGCCATAGAAGTCCATTAAATAATCTGAAAATCCCAGAAACTTACCAATGGCTCTTGAATTGATTTAGAAGAGATTCAGTTCTTAAAACCAGAATCAAATTATGAGAGGTAACTACTATTGAAAACAGGTTCATAACAAGAGAATTTGTTAATCAAACATTCCATAAATATATTTTCCATTATGTCTAGCCTAGAGTGAAGTGGGTTCCACTTTAAGTGAATTGAGCATGAACTAGAGCATGAATTTAGAGCAAATCAATATAACAGACAGAGGACGGTGAATCTCACATGAAACTGTGCACTGAAGTAGATTAGTTCTTTGTGATAAATTAAAGGGAAATGATTGATTGCACTGAAATTAATTAATTCCATCTGTATTCAGAGTAGAGAAAAATCTGCCATCTTGCTGCTGTTCTACAATTACATATCATAAACACTTCTCTAGTTTGCATTGGCATTGCATACAGAAAACATTTGCTGGTAGGTTTCCCTAGCTCTCTCCTCAACCTGGTGCCCTTCAGGTTAGTTGGATTTCAACTCCCACGAGTCTAACTTTGCTTTATCCAAGGCACCCAAAGAATTGTAATTTTGAAAATGTTTTCATCATGAAAAGTTCCATTAAAGCCTTACATTATAATTCACAGAGGAAAAATGCCATGACTTCTGACTTCTCTATTACCAGCTTTAAAACTGCAATTAACCATACATACAGTATTTCTATGAGACATATGACTGCAAATCCAGATTACTAGATGGCAACAGAGTTTTCTGTGCCATCATCTAATGGCATCTGGATTTTTACAAGTCAAATATGGCAGTGCTATGTATACCTGTGTGCAAGATTGTAGATATGTTTAATGTTATGTTTTCATTATACTCTTGGCACAAAGAGGTACTGGGGCTTTTGCAAAGAGGTAGGAAAGTCAGGTAAATGTTCTTAAGTATATTCAAAATATAATTTACGCCAAATAAATAAATGGTGAAAAGCAATATGCCAACAGTAAGACTGAATGCTCAATAGAAAGTATCAGCATTAGGAGCAAAGTCTGAAAATATGAACTCACAAAAGAAATACATCTGATTAAAAAATAACAAAATATTCAATTACTAATTGCTTCAAAAAAAAACAAATATATTTGAGGGCAACAGATTGGATGACTCTATGCTATTGAGAAGCAAAGATTCCATCAGTGAAGTGTTGGTATCAAATGCAAACAGCTGTAGAAATAGATGAATATTTCTCCCCAGATGATGCACCGAATTAATGAGTTGGTTAAAGGAATTTACATGTGAGTGAGAAACATAGACATAATCATCCCAGTCAGTTTGGTAATATAATTTCAGTCGATTTCCCTTTTTCTCTGTGACTGGCACTACAGATTTTACTCATTAGAAAACCCCAATGAGGTTGCATTTAATGTGCCTAAAACTGGATTTATTTCTATGCATTTATACAACTCACACGCTGAATTTATCCACCTCTATATGACATTTTCTTGATTGTTGCTCCTTATTTTAAAACAATTTTCCAAATAATAACAACACTAATTATAATTATAATAATTAAAACAGGCAGTTGAGCTTAGTTCCCAGAAATATGGGACATAAACTGGATCAAAATCATGGCAATTCCCTTTATATAAGCAATTCATATTTCTTCACCATACCATAGAAAAACCAGACTATCTAATTTTGGCAATAAATGATGATTCTTAAGTCTGAGCACCAAGGACCAGGTAAACAGTTCCTATAGAGTAGGTTACAAACAGAATAAGAACATTTTGCTATTTTCCCCTTTTAATCTAAAATATTTACAGTATTGCACTTTGCTGCACTCAATTGCATTTCAATAAACGTAACACTGCATCAGTATTATGCTTTTAAAACTGCATGTCCATCTTTGATAGCTGAATCAATCTCTTGAGAGCAAGCCAAGGAGATTTTTCTTCTAAGAAATCCAAACATCTGGAAAACAAAGCAAGGAAGTCAACCTGTCCTTGTCTTACAAGCATATCTGCTTGTTCAGACGGTTAATGATTATTCTGTTCGTTATCATTGTTTCCATCACTTAGATCACCTCTGATTTTTGTGTAATTTTGTCTCTCAAACTTTTGTGCTGTTGCAGCTCTTGCAAAAAATGCAGCTGGAGGGTCTGCTATGTCCGGATTAAACTGCCTTATCTCTCATTTGAAATTCCTTTTTTTTAAATGTAAGCCACTTTTGCAAAATTCGTGAGCAATTTGTGAAATAGCTAGAATATACTTGGCAACTAAGGAGAAATGTTATGGTAATGGAGACCAGCCCCTTGGATTGTTTTCAACCTTGGGTTTTGTTCCAGCAGAGTCTGTGATTTCCAAATGGTGTTCGATGTTAGGCACATGCACAACTTTGCAAAACTGATAGCAGTGAAGAGTTTTAGGCTGCCACAATGATCACTTTGGCCATGGTCAAGCTCCAGTTGTCCCAACATTCAAAGATGCCACATAATTTGGAGAATTATCCCTCTCATCTTCTCTCCTCCCCAAAGTATTCTTGTTCTTTTTTTTTCTTTTGTAAAGTTGTTGTTTATACCTAAAATTCAGACTCAGTGTGCATCTGGTGGAAGTGAAAAAGTTTGACTGCAATTATCAGCACTCAGCGCTCAGCCAAAATCAAAAAGGTAGACAGGTGGGTGCTTCGATCCTCAGATCAACTGAATCACTTCTTACATCTTGGAACGAAATAGGAAGAGGAAAATCAGGGAGGAGAAAGGAAGAAAAAGCAGGCCAGTGCTGATTGTGCATCTATAAGGACTCCCAAGCTTTTCAAAATCTAGCACTTGTCCTTGTCTCAGCCAAGCATGGATGACAGCGGGAGAAAAGGAAACTATTGTCCATCCTGGCAATGAAACTGCTTCCAGAAAGGAAATGTCAAAGCCCCAGAGCCTCAGCATGTTTCCGGGCCTTGAGCCTCAAGTCAGCAATACTGGAATTCTTGCTGTTGCTCTTGGCGGCTGCAGCCACAACTGCAGCTGCAGAGGCAGAATCAGCCAAGGAGGCGATTGGGAGTCCAAAGGGAGGGGGAGGAAACATCAAGTACGGGGCGTGAGCAGCTAGGTGAGGATGGAGGTGAGGGTGGGCATGGGTGACTCCCTCCAACTGCAGCTGAGCTTGGACCTGGAAGGGGAAAAAAAGAACCATAAAGAAAGTAGATTAACAGGAGATATTCCAACAGATATTCCAACAGGACAAATGGGCGTGTCAGCCCTACCAGACCAGGAAATCAATTCCACAAGGAGATTATACCTTATTGAGATGGACATGATAATAGAATCTTGCAAGATTCTATTATGCCCATCTCAAAAATCTTGTTTATGTCATTCTGCTCTTTCTTATGCCCCAGTGGATCAGAGTGGCATTTGCTTGATCTTGCTTCTCAGGGCTTCCACCCTCTTTCAGCCCTCTTTGTCTAGGTCAGTGTTTCCCAAACTTGGCAACTGGAAGATGTCTGGACTTCAACTTTCAGAATTCCCCAGCCAGCGTTTGGGAATTCTGGTTGGGAAACACTGGTCTAGGTAATCATTGTTTGTAATCATATTTTTGTCAAGGTCATCTCCCTTACTCTTTATCAGGCATTACTCTGTGGCTTTGTAAATGATTATTTATTTAAGTAATTTTAATTCTGTGAAGGTTGAGTATTTACCATTTATCTACTCCAGGTCCCATCAGGTTGAGTATTTATCAGGCTACTCCAGGTCCCGTCAGCCAAACGATGTAGGCTGGTGGGTCCCCGGGCGAGGTCCTTCTCTGTGGCAGCTCCGGCTCTCTGGAACCAACTACCCCTGGAGGTCTGCATTACCCCTACCCTGCCGGCCTTCAGAAAAGCCATCAAAACTTGGCTTTGCCGACAGGCTTGGGGCCAATGAGAGTAACATCGGGATGCTTGGCCCCTGAAGAATGGATGTGAATATTTTTAAATTTGGTATTGTTTTTACTAATTGTTTTTAAATGTTATTTTAACTTGCATTTTTGTTTTGTATTGTAAGCCGCCCAGAGTCCCTGCAGAGTTGGGCGGCATATAAATGCAAGTAATAAATAAAAATAAATAAATATCTGAGGTTGTTGCTATTTCTCCCAGCAATCTTAATTCCAACTTGTGA
>JANHGD010009541.1:12231-23227 GCA_027560375.1 Imantodes cenchoa
TCTATTCTATTCTATTCTATTCTATTCTATTCTATTCTATTCTATTCTATTCTATTCTATTCTATTCTATTCTGATAGTTGTCCCAAAAGTGCTTTTCCAAAAGGCAACTGGACTTTTTTGGTTTTTTTCCTTGAAAATGTTTCACTTCTCAGCCAAGACGTTTCTAACTGAAAAAGCTTTTTAGATGAGAACAGCGATGGTTTGCTCCTGGTTCAGAACAGTTCTTAGAATCGGTAGCAGCAGTGGGGCGGGAGGCTCCGCCCACCCGCCTGGGATGCTTCTGCACATGCGCAGATGCTTCTGACCATGCACAGAAGCGTCGCGCATGCACGAACTGGTGGCAAACTAATTCAGAACACACCACTGGATGAGAAGCAAAATATTTTCAAGGGGAAAAAAATCAAGAAAGTCGAGTTGCCTTTTGGAAAAAGACTTTTGGGACAACCATCACCTGGATGATTGAAAATCTCCATAGACAATTTGTGATAGTACTGTAACTGGGATAGAGCAATTCCAAGTGAAAAAATTCTTAGAAGGCAGAACGTCAGTGAGTGCATATAGCTCTCTCTAACCAAACTCTTACATTTTTGAAGCTTTCAGAGAAATTGAAGAACCCTTTTGAGGCTTGCTTCTGCTCCTTAACATTTCCTGAAAGTTTAATTCTGACTTTAAAAAACCCATGAATTTTTGATCTGCAATGCAGTCACTTTTCGGATGCCAGGATCAATCAGCCTCTGTCTGTCTATGATGTGACAGACGTTCATAGTAGTGAAATAACTGAATCTAAAATATTGTATAAACCCTGAGAAGAAAAGTATACTGGGAACAGATCTTCCATGTCTGAAAAAAAAGTCAGTCATTGATAGCTCACTTATCTGCTAAAATGCTCTCGTTGTTTTAATAGCATTCCTCAGATTGTTTCACTGTTTCCATAAGATCTAAACATTTTGATTATCATTCCTTCTGTGTGGGAGGATAGATTCCTTTGCCAGTCTCCTTCGCTTCATGCAATTTTAGCTGTGACTAACAGATGAACAACAAATGAACATTACTCTGCAGTCACAATTTGAACAAAAATCTGACTAGATTTGGCTTGTAAGAATAAAACAGGAATATAAGAACAAAGAAAACTGCTTTATAAGTAATCCTCGACTTCCAGCCCTTCTTTTAGTGACTGAAATTACAACAGCACTTAAAAAAGTAATTTACAATCAAACTTCACACATAGCAATAGCAATTAGACTTATATACCTCCCCACAGTGCTTTACAGCCCTCTCTAAGCAGTTTACAGAGTCAACGTATTGCCCCTAAACAATCTGGGTCCTCATTTTATCGACCTCGGAAGGATGGAAGGCTGAGTCAACCTTGAGCCGGTGAGATTAGAATTGCCAAACTGTTGGCAATCAGCAGTCAGCAGAATTAACCTTCAATACTGCATTCCACGGGTGGGTTCCACTTACCTTCGCTACTGGGGCTCGTTCCACTTGCGCACGCGCACGTCTCTTCCTGCAATTTCACTTCCGCACATGCTCAGAAGGTGGTTTCAGGCCAAAACACAGCTGAGGAGCTGCTCAGCTGTGCTTCGGATGAAGAAATAAAGGTCGATATTAACCCACAGGTGGGTGGGAGGGCTTTTTTCACAGCAGAGGACGAGGAGAAGCCATACAGACAATGAAAAAATCACCCAAAATTCAGAAAAAAAGATGGCGGCGCGCACAGACTTGCACAGACAGAACCAGATCCGTGACGCCTAAATTACATCACCAGCAGGTCGCTAACAGTTCGGCCGATCTGGTCTGAACCGGGAGGAACCCACCCCTGCCGCATTCTAACTCCTGCGTCACCACGACTCAATTGCAATATCCATTGCGATATCCCCATGGTCCTGTGTTCAACTTGAGTGCTTGGCAATTGGCCTGAATTTAGGACAATTGCGCTGTCCTGGAGTCATGTGATCACCATTTGTGACCTTCACATCTGTGGCTTCTGACAAGCAAAGTCAATGGGGGAAGCTGACTTTGCTTAATGACCACATGCAGTGGTGGGTTCCTACTGGTGCGGTGCACTCTTCTTTTCCAGTAGCAGCCCACCAATTGTGCAATTTGCGTGCAACATGGTGCCATCTTTTTTTCTGAATTTTTGCCTTTTTTTTTCTTCCTGTGCATGCGCAGAAGCAAAATCTTGCATGCGCGTGATTTTGGCGATTTTTTGCTTCCACGCATGCAGAATATTGGAGATAAATATTGGAGATATTGAATATTGGAGATAACTTGCATAACAACTGCCCTTCTTAACAATATTAACTAATTCCAATTGTGATTGTAAGTCAAGGACTATCTGCATATAGATTCAGATTTTAGTTATATTGAAACTAATATTATTGACAGTGACTAGCAGTGGTTCTCCAGACTTCAAGTTGTTTCCAGCCCTACCTATAGATGCTGGGACTAAACCGGCATTTCTGTATGCAAATATCAAATCTGCTGTGCTGGATTCCATAGGAATCTGGGACTCTTCTGTCTCCTCCTCCTCTGGAATGTCACACTTCTTTTAATGCCTTTAAGTTGTCACAGAATCATTCCATGGCAGTGTTTCTCAACCTTGGAAACGTTTAAGATGTGTGGGCCTCAACTCGCAGAATTCCCAGAGTTGAGCCAACATGCTGACTGGGAATCCTGGGAGTTGAAATCCATACATCTTAAAGTTGCCTCAACTGAGGAACATTGTTCTAAGACAAGACAACACATCAATACAAGGCTGACTGTTAGGAAAGGGAAAAAATGCTACAAGGTTGCAATAGATTGCCCCAAACCTCCCAACATTTCTGAAATGCCTTTCTCTGTCATTAAATTTCAAGACATCTCTTTCTTTCAGAGGATCAAAGAGTGCTGTAAAATGAACATTCAGTTCAACTTAAGCTTTGATACAATATTCAGGAACCCATCCTTCCAAGGTCAGTCAAATGGGAACCCAGATTGTTGGGGGAAATGTGCTGACTCTGTAAACCATTTAGAGATGACCAGGGGAGGAAAAGATTCAATTGCTTAACCAAGATTAAGTGTGAGTCACAGGAAACAAAAAATTAGGAATCCAGGGAAGCAAAACAGAAAGACCACTCAGAAAATCAGGTTGCAGGCATATATGCAAAACATTAATCCCAAGAAAATCCTCACTGCTCAGACTAAATACCAGCACTAACAGGAACCATTTGGTAGCATTTCTTCATCAAAGTTAAAGTCAGTTCTGAGCTAGTGAGTTCTTTGCCCAAAATATTCCAGTTTACATTTCTGGAGATTTGCAGAGAACTAGAACTTTCTTACTCTATTCCTGGCCAATTCACAACACTGACGTTTATCCTCAGTCCCCTCTCTTTAAAATTTGTGGCAGACCTTTTTGAGATGTTCTTCCTCCCCATCCCAAAATCATGTATGATTAGTTATTGATGTACATCAATTTATTTGACTGCAACAATTCTCCCTTCAATTCAGTCCACTAGATGATATCTTGGTTTTTGCCCCCAAACACACAAAGTTTTGCTGTAGTTTAAACTAGGATGTAGCTATTACCGTGTTCTCCATGTAGACAGTTTTAGTGACTGGAAGTAGAAAGGAAGAGAAGTTGCACAGGCATATCAGAAGTAATCTAGGAGCATTTCTTCATAGTGATGTATAGCTTCTGCTAATGTTATCCCCACCATGACTGAGGTCATTAACATTTGTAGGTATTACTGTTAGTGCATACCGATGGCTGAGTCATTAGTGGTGATCCTTCCTAGGATGACGGCAGCTTGCCACTTTGGCAGACTCTGCCAAGCTCATACAAGTGTCACATTTGCTAATGGGCAACAAACATAGCTATCTGGGCTATGAGTTACAAATCTTGTGCTGGTGTGCGACCATAACAAATATTGATATTATTAATACATAATATAAAGGTTGGTCATTTCATGAGACTCTACTTCCAGCCTTGTGCTTTGGATTTTGATTATCTGTGGTTGACTTTATCCCCAGCGGAGAAGGCTCCCCAGGGGTTGGGGTTAGACATGATCACAACACCCCCTCTGCCTACCTTCAAAGGAAATGATGTCAAGGGTACCAAAGGTGGAACGTGGCATGATGGCCCAATGATATAAGGACTTCTGCTTTGGGCAGGGGGTTGGGACTAGAAGACCTCCAAGGTCTCTTCCAGCCCTATGATTCTATACTTCTACTTTGATTGACTGAGTTACAAACTGAGTTTATTAACTGAGTTTATTAACTGAGTTACAAACAAAAGTTACAAATACGATTTCAGCAACAGAGTGATCAATGCCTGGAATGCACTACCTGACTCTGTGGTTTCTTCCCCAAACCCCAAAAACTTTAACCTTAGACTGTCAACCTCACCACATTCCTAAGAGGTCTGTAAGGGAAGCGCACCATTGTGCCTACCGTCCCTGTCTTACTGTCCTCATTCATCTGTACTTACTTTGTATATGTTTATGTTTACATATGCACCTGCTACCTTATACATGTTTGACAAACAAATAAACAAACAATAAATAAATAAACCAGAAACCAGCTTCCTTAAACAGGAGTTCTGAAAGTGTCAGGCCAGACACTGCTTTGAATAGGAAGAATTCATATGGCCTTTTCTACAAAGATGGTGAAGAAATCAAAAGTAAATGCTGGCTATTAGCTTTGTCAGCTTTATTTTTAGTATGAACTTCAATTTTTTGAGAGTTCCGCAGGGTTGCAGAGCTCAAACACGGAGAGATTTTGCACGCTGTAGTTTGCTACTCAGAAGATCTTAACTAAAGAAACAGATTCCATATGAGCTTTTTTTAATCTTATCTGAACATATTAATTTCATTAAGCTTTAAAACAGCAAGGGCTTCGCTATAACACACCTTGTGGCATGGCAAAAACATCACACTTCTAGTATGATTTTTAACATCCAAGCTCAGGACAATTTAGCAATAATTTTCACTTACCAGCTTGAAAGACAGAAGTTTCAGGATCCAACTTCAGTAACCATCTGTGAATACAGCAAAGGGCATTGTGTTAGAAAGGGCCACAATCTCGGGAAAAATGCAGCAATGCTGACCATGTTGGGAAAGGAAAAGGACAACGCCTAAGTTGGAAAGTCAATACATAATCAGAATTGTGAAAATGTAATCAGATAACTAAATCAGAAACTAATTTATGAAGGGCAGAGCACTCTTTGGAAGTCTGAAGGATATGGGACTGAGTGTTGAAGTAGCAAGGAGATTTAGCCAAAAGATCAGGATTCTGCCTAATATTGAATATCTCTTTTAAGATGGTACCAGTAGTAATAACTCTTTAGAAAAACAAATGCATCAATCTTTCACTTCAAAAACACCTGCTAATTGATGAAAATACGCTTACAACTAACCCATGATCGAAGGTTAAAGCAAGATGGAAAGTTTAACTTCTGATGTATTTAAACTGCATTTCTTCATTAACTGGGTTCTTTTATTTAATTTCTTGTCACAATTGCTTCAAAAGAAAACCCAGTTTTACAGGTGCCTTTACTGCACTGGAATTTTGTTTTATGACTGACTTTAGTCTGTAAAGGTTTTATACTGTTTTACGTCATTTGATCTGAGGATTCCCACCATTAAATTAAAATCCCCGAATATGGTACAGTGAGCAAAACACAAAGATTCAAGCTAGCCAAAGCTCAGTTTGAACTTTCTCTTAGCAATAGTGCTGATAAGACATCTAAAATAAATCTCTGATAAATTTCTTTAGGAATGGATAAATGTAAGAGTTCAAATAGTCTCTGCTTCAGCATTGAGGGGTGTAACTAACACATTGGTTATCATCCATCTTTCTCAGATCAAAACCTTCACAAAAATGTGTATGAGCAATACATTCCAGAATAAATACATCTATAAAAGTTACACATTGAAAAATGTAGAGCCATGGTGGCACAGTGGTTAGAATGCAGAATTGCAGGTTGACTCTGCCCACAGTCAGGAGTTTGATCCTGACTGGCTCAAGGTTGACTCAGCCTTCCATCCTTCCAAGGTCAGTAAAATGAGGATCCAGATTGTTGAGGGCAATATGCTGACATTGTAAATCAGATAGGGAGGGCTGTAAAGCACTGTGAAGCGGTATAAGTCTAAGTGTTACGTAGTGATGTAAAGAGAAACAGTGCTTACTTATATCGGAAAAATGTCAATTTACAATAGTGCATCATGGAAATTGATGTAAAGGAGAAGATAATCAGGGAAATGTATATTATAGTACAGGTTTTTTCGAAGAATAAATGTGAAGCACTACATATATTATATTTAAGCGAAGCTACTTACAGAAGCACTGAATGATAGAAAACATACCTACCAAAACAAAAATGTAGACATTTAAGCCTTGCTAGGTTAAATTATTTTATGTGATTTGGAGAATTATATAAAGAAATAAATAAAACAGAAGAAGGCAGTTTTAGATTATAACTCCTTTTTCTCCATCCGTATTAAAAAATAACTCTTATGAAAGGTTTTTCCACATTGCTTTCACACATTTTTCTCAAACTAAAGCTATTTGAATCATATGCAAAAATATTAGAAGTATCTGGTTAACAAGCTAGCCATTCATATGATTAACTTATTACATTAATCTTGGGAATTTTTTTTTCAGTTTGTGCATGGTTGCCCAATGGGAAACTGCATATGTATCTGTCCTTTACTACAAAATATCTCTCCTGTGAAACAGCTCATAATCTTCCAGAGCTTACAAATCTTCTTCTTCTTTTGCCTCCTTCCACTACTCAGCTTCCCATTACCACAAATTGTTCCTCTACATCCCCCCACACCCTCCCAGCCCTCTTTTACACTTGACTCATTGTTCAAAGCAATGCCTTAAACAGTTCATATTTTGTTAATTGTACAAGCCTAATGGAGGAATGTATTGGCAAGAAGGGGAGGGTAACGGCCATCAGGCCAGCAATAAAACAAAATTAATGGTCCATAGGAAGAAATCATGTCCACTTAATATCAGCTTTGAAACTCTAATAAAATAATGTGATATCAACAGCAGCAGTGCGTTCTGTCTCATTCTCAGACACTCATACACAATGTACGCAGATTGCTTACACCACATTAAATCACTCATAAAACAGGCCCAGTTCAACTGAAGCTCACAAGATCCTTCAGGGAACATAGCAGACCAGAAATATGTTGTGTAAGGATCATTACCAGCATGCACAGCTGTAGTAACACCCACAAAATCCAGCCCAGAGGCAACACAGGGGGGAGAGAAGTGTATCTGGAATAGAGAATGAGGTCTTCATCAGGGCTTTCGTAACCCTTTCAAAAAATGTTGTTCTACAGTACGCTTTAGAAACTCAAACCTGTGAAACCAGGTTTCCAGCAGATAATGTGGGAGAGAAAGAGGAGAGAACTTCAGACTTTCCATGGGTGATGATGATGCTATAATGCAGGAGTCCCCAAACTTGGCAACTTTAAGACTTGTGGACTTCAACTCCCACAAGTTTTAAAGTTGTCAAGTTTGAAGACCTCTGCTATAATGTCACCAGAAGTAAGACAAAAGACAATACTTGGAAGATAACTGACTTTGGAAATTCAATCAAACTAGCAGAGAAAGTTCATGAAATACAGGTGGCTAGTGTATAATTTTCTTACCTCTTTCTTGACAAGATAGGTAAAGATTTTAAGTGAACGTCCTTGCCTGTAATTGTCACCTGTTAAACCACGTGCTAAATTTTATGATTTCAGTAAAATCCCAAGGGAAGATATTATTGCGAAAATCCCTTCCATCTGGGTTTTTCAACAGCGGGGCCCTTCCCCAATAGGGAAGACTTGACTCAGCTTTCCCTTATTTGCCCAACAAATGATAAGAAAGCTCATACTGAAGGGTGAGCTCCTACAGCATCATTCTTTGGGCTGCCTGGTAGCTTTTCTATCATCTCTATCTAGATTTCTTTCTCACTGGAGTTCCATCAGAGTCGAGCTCAACTCCTGATGACTTCATGGACACAACCATGATTTTCTTGATGTTCTTCCTAATCTCGTTTAAATTCCTGGTATTCTCTAAAGTCGTCTCATCCAAGTACTGACCAGATCTGGCCCTGTATCACTTCTAGGCTCCTAGATATTTTGGCCAAGAGTTACTAATTCCTTATTCAGTTTTCATTTTTATTCGAAGGGGATGTTCTTGTATTGAACTATCCTTCCTTATAACCATTCATCTAATGAAGCAGAGTCCAATCACAGACAGGCTCCACTTGGATTAGATCACTACCATGTTCCAACACAGATCAACTCTATTTCTTTGAATAGCCAACCAGAAAGGGGTGTGTGTCTTTGGAAACCTCAAAGCCGAACGAAAAGGTGGAAAATATTCTTCACTGCATTACGATCCAATCACCACTTTCTGGCACATACAGCCTCTGACTACAAGATTCTAGTTGTGTGGCAAAACAAATCTAACACTCTATCAAGGGCCACTAGATGTAGGTAAATAATGTATTCACTACAACAAGATTAACAAAATTACCCCATCTGGAAAATGCAGACCACGGTAAATTAACAAGTGGTGGCTACAACAGAAAAAAACCCCATCTGCAGCCATGCATAGGCAATGGTGTTTTTAAAAGGCAGTAAAAGCAAAGGTATATACATTCTTATTGTTAAAATGCAATTAGAACTTCCCTTGATATATACCACCTCTGGTCACAATGGCGTGTTCCATGCTGTAGACACAATTTTAAAAAACTCAGCTAACCAACTTATACTGTTTTCCAGGCTGGTCGGTGAAAACCCAGGCAATAAAGTGACATTTCTGTCACATTTGAACTCCCTAGCTAATTCAGAATAATCTACTTTTAATGGAAAGCAATATATAAGAGGTAGTGACAATTGGCTGAGTTCTTCTTTGTTTTAAGCTCCAAGTGTCTTGGAAGTTACCAAAGTTACCAATAAACGTATTATTTCTGCACAAGCTGGGTATATTACCATAAATATCTACAGGTTTTTGAGACACATTTTATTGCATTTCTTTTTATTTCAAGCTCCTGTGTTCCATATAGGAAACTATAAAAATAAGCATGTCTTCCATTACATTGGCTAGTAACCAACATTTTTGTGCACTGGTGAATTCTCTTACTTAATCTAAAATAAATATTCAGTATATCCGTTAAGGATGGTCTCGTTTGGTCTCTTTTTTTATTACTAGGCCATAGACTTGTAAGAAATTGTCCCAAAATAACAATTCAAATGGCATCAGATTTCAAAGGACCAGAACAATTAGATCTTCTGCATCTTGCAGTCATTCCAGGATCTGCAGAATCTTCAAACAGAATCCTTTTTTAAGCGTCACCTATCAAAATTCTGAAATTCAAAGACACCCAGAGAAAGAGACATAGGCATTGATGTTTAGCTGGGTACCTTCACTCACCCATAAATTGCTTACAGCTGATACAATCCAAAGATGTAACATATTCCTCTGCTGCACACTGAATGATTGCAATCAATATTGCTTAAAATCAAAATGCACTTTTATTTGAAGATTAGTTCCATCGACTCTGGTGGAATTTATCTCCAAACATACTTTGAGATCCTAGTGACTAGAAAGAGATGAACATTTGTTCGGAGAGTTGATGGTTATATTATATAGAGACAACTATTGGCTGTAATATCCACACTTATCTTGATATTGTTTGGGTTTTAAAGCAATGTCTTAAAACCCTCCAAAGCTGTTGAACCAGTAACCATCAAGGCATGTAATGTCCACCAAGAGCCAGGATAGGTTTATATATGTCTCCTGATTTCCTTTCAACCCTGAGATTTGATAAAACAAAGGAGGACATCAAGCAAAGGCTAGATAAAATGGGACTTCAAAATAACCTTGCGGTTGCCCAAAGCTGTATCAATTTCATAGCAAATCAAGGAAACTGCAACCCACACAATATTGTACCGATATAATTTATCCAATTCAATATTGCTGGGGCTTCTCTATACTGTGGCCCAATGCCCTTCCCTCTGTAATCAGGGATGCACTTACAGCAAGATAACAAGAGAGATTCCCTTTTTTTTTAATTGAAGATGCCCCTGGGCCTTTGATGAAATTGAAAGCTGAGAACATGCCTTTTTACAGTGCAGATTTTACAAGGAATCAGCATTCCCAAATTATCCAACTCTTAACAGAGAATGCCTGGCCATTCAAATCAACGGTATTTAAGAATGTTTCCAAAATGATAACCACTCTGAAATAGCTTATACAAATGCTATATTTATAGTCCAGGCTATAAAGCTTTAATATGTTTAAACTCAACATCTTCACAAATTTATTAGAATTTGCTGATATCTGAAGGTTATATGTGGTTGTTTTTAAGTTTTATGATCTAGTCTTGGAATGTAATTCATCAAGGTCCAGGAAAGGTCTTACGAAACAAACTCCCAAAGATGCTTTTTCAAAAGGCAACTGGACTTTCCTTGAAGACGTTTTGTTTCTCATCCAAGAAGCTTCTTCAGTTCTGACTGAATGGTGGAGAATGGAAGGATTTATATTCCTTGCAGTCATCTGGTTATTAGCACTCTCTCTGAGAGCTGTTGAGGCCACTGGGAGGTTTATTTGTGTGCTCAGGGTCACCTGAATAGTGTAAATGAGTGGGTGGAACCTTCTTGGAACTGCTGAAAGGACTGCGTTGTAAACAGGAGATAGAAAGTCCATTTGCCTTTTGATAAAGCACCTTTGGGACAACCATGACCTGGATGACTGAGAATCTTCATAAACTTCAGTCTCCCTGTTTCAGCCAATATCTTATTCCAATTGAATGAAAAATGCACTGGTGTGACATAATGTTAATCAATCAGCATTAACAACATAATCAATCAACAAAGCTGATTTTAACTGTGATCTGTAATGTTACAAGAGCTGAGGTGGCGCAGCAGTAAGAGTGCAGTACTGCAGGCCACTTTAGCTGACTGTGTTCAGCAGTTCAGCTGTTCAAATCTCACTGGCTCAGGGTTG
>JANHGD010009549.1:6779-18322 GCA_027560375.1 Imantodes cenchoa
AGGTGCCTACCTGCGTAGCAGAACCTAAGGTACTGCCTATGTGGTCTATAGATGGGAATGTGCAGGTAGGCCTCCGTTAGGTCGAGGGAAGCAAGGAAGTCCCCCCGTCTAATGTTAGCCAAAATAGAATTTAGAGAATGCATTTTGAACCGCCGGTAGTTAATATAGCGGTTCAGGCGTTTAAGATCCAAAATTGCTCTCCATCCCCCCGAGGCCTTGGGAACTACAAACAGGATCGAGTAGAAACCTTGGCCCTGTTCGTCGGGTGGGACAGGTTGGATTGCCCGGATCTCTAGTAAATGGTTGACCGCCTCATCCATCAGGGCGCGTTTGGGAGGCGACCTGGAGAGGGGACAGGGTAGAAAGGAACCCGGAGGAATGGAGAGGAAGTCCAGTCTTAGACCGGAAGACACCGTTTGCAAAACCCATGTATCACTAGTCGTCCCCTCCCATGCGTGCGCGAAATGAGCTAAACGACCCCCTATGGGAAGAGCCTTAGAGGCCCTATCTAGCCCTCCGGAAGGAACGGTTGTTTCCTCCGCGGAAGGGGCGCTTGGAAGTCCTCCCTCTCCCGGACCCACCGAACTGCTGTCGCTGTCGGTATCCGAACTGGTATGACTGACCTGAGGGGCGAGAGGGAGAGAAGCCCTGGTCAGCTGCTCGAAAGGGCCGGCGTGGGTAGGGAGTAGATCTGGGAAAGCCACGACGTGAGAGGGTTGGGAGAACCTTGCGCTTATCCTTGTTTTCGGTGACAATGGCGTCGAGGGAGGAGCCAAACAAATTCGGTGCTTGATAAGGCGAGGATGCTAGGCGCCACTTGTGGCGGGAGTCTACTTGCCACTGCTTAAGCCAATGGAGACGTCTGACAGCGATAGAGGCGCCCATGGCCTTGGTGGCGAAGCGTGAGGCGTGGAGGGAGGCGTCAGCGGCAAACTGGGCACAGGCAAACACCCTGTTCAGGTCTTGATGAATGCGTACCTCGTCATCCGGGACCTTCTCCTGAATGCTGCGAAGCCAAAGCAGGGCCGACCGTGAGAAGAAAGACGCCGAAGAAGCTGCCTTGATTGCCCAAGCCGCTGCCGCATGCGCCTTGACTAGGGATTGCTCCGTCCTCTTGTCCTCCTGTTTGAGTAGCTCATCCGAGGTACCCGGCATCGCTGCGTTGGAATAAAGCGCCAGCACTGGTGGGTCGACTGCTGGGACCTCCAAGAGGTTGGCAAGCTCGGGAGCGACGTTGAAGTGTTTCTTATCAAGTGTCCCTGGTTGGGAGCCTGATGCTGGGTTTTTTAATTGGTTGGTGACATTATCTAGGAAGAGTGGAGGGGCAGGGACCACATCCACTTCCGGTACATGTTGTGAAAAAATTGGGTCCAATTGAGAGGAGGATGTTGCGGTGGCAGGGGTAGCTGCCGTAGTGGGTAAGCCGGCCAGGGCACGTGCCTTGTGGAGCAAGGAGTGAAAGAGAGCCGTGGGGAAAAGACCAACTGGAGGTTGTTGTTCCGGTAGTTCTTCCTCGTCATCAGAGACGTCTTCCTCCTGTTCGCCCTGCGGCGTTGGGCCATGGTCTGCGGATGCTGGAGCTGCTGCGGTGGCCCAGAGCCCCGTTTGTTGGCGCCGAGCTGTGGTGGATGCTGCGCGAGGGGCGGGCGGCAGAGTGCCCTCGGTGGAATCCCTGGCAGCCGCTAGGCCTTGTTGCACTGCCGCGGCCAAGAGGGCCTGCAGTGTGGCCTGATCCATCTGGATCTGCCCCCCCGTTGGAACGTTGGGCATGGTCCCCGGAGCCTCAGATGAGGGAGTAGGTGGGGCATTGGGGGGAGCCTGCGGGCTGGGTGCCTGCTCTGCGGAGGCTGTGCTTGGTGCAGGTACCTGCGGAGTGGCTGGGGCGGCCTCTGAGGCCTGCTGACACCAGAGATCCAGAGGGGCTCGAAATAGGCCAGGGTTATCCAATGATATCGCCGCCTCTGCATTAGGAGCCTGGCCATCTTGGGAATCCTGCGGGGCAACAGTTCCTTCCCCCTCCACTTGAGCTGCCGCCTTGGCGTGTATTTGGGCCAGCACCTTGTGCGTTCTTTGTTCTGCTTTCTTAGTGGCCTTTGAGGCAGGGGGCTTTGAAGTATTCTTTCCTTTGTGGCTCTTTTTGGACGGAGCCTGATCCCCCTGGTCTGCCATGGCCTAGTATGCTCCCCAATCACGGCCCGAAGGCAACGTGGCTCTCAGCTGGCTGCAGAGGGAATGGAGAGAGAGCGGGAGATACGCGCCCACGCGACCGGAGTCGAGCGAGGGCCTTGCCGGCAACTTGCAGGTGGGCGGGAGAAGCAATCCAGCCCGCGCGACAAAATCTAGCGCGGGCTGCAGCCTGCCGGTCTTTATTTGGCGCCTTTTCTGCGAGCTGCGTTTAATGGTGGGGGGAAGAGGGGGGGCGCGCGAACGAATTCAGCGGCCCACCGGCGGATTCCGAACCCCCGTAGTTATCGGCGTGAGCCCAAGCCCCGGTAGCGATGATCTTTGATGAAGAAGCTACCGATCGGTTTTGGCGCGAGCGGGCGTCGGCGGGCTGAAGCCTCGCGCGCTAGTTCCAACCCTGCCGGTGATTTAGGGATCGGATGAATTATAGCCCAAGCGCCGGCCAGGTGGTGAGGGGGAGATCGGAGTGGCGATAACCGCGCTCGCAAGGGAAACCGCCGGGGATAAACCCTGCGCGCGGCTCCTGCAGCGTGAATGGAGATAGAATTACCTAAACAGTCCAGAGGTCAATGATTCCAGAAGTTAGAATAGTCGAAAAAACAGTCCAAGTCGAAGTTTGTGAAATTCTGTTAAGAAAAATGGAGAAGCCAGCAGGAAGGGTGAATTGCCACGTGTGGTCCAATGGCGGACCGAGTCAATTCTGGGACTGGATAGCAACTGCCCAGATACAAAAAACTGTAGACTCGGTCCTCCATTGGCTCAGACAGAGACAACCCACTCTGAATGATGGCTCCTCCCCTAGCTGGAGAAAGAAAGGAATTCCCCAGTAGCTTCACAGTGAAGGAAGGAAACTTAGGAAGGTCCCGCCCTAATGGATCAGGAAGTTAAGAGAGTCGGTGGGAGATCTGTACTTTCAAACTCTGTTTAGGTAGTTATACAATAAAGCAGAATTTCCTCATCTGGTCACGTTTCCTGTCTGGTTTAATACAGCCTTACAATAAAGTAGAATTAGCTCATCTGGTTGTGTTTCCTGTCTGTTTTACCTGGGAGGATTGGAGGAATTTAGAGAGGATGTTGTGGGTGCACTCCCAAAATGGCTGCCAGGTCACAAAGCACCAAAAAGCGAAAATCAAAATGCTTCTTACAAAGAAAGCATTATTGAAAATGAAAACGGTGTTAGAAAATGATACTTTGCAGCATGCAAACGTCCCATCCATATTTTACAAATTCAAAGAGGGCAGACTGCCAGGTGAGGGCTAAACAATAAGATCGTCTAATGCCTCGATTACAGTGGGGCCGGAACTCTTAAAAAAGCCACAATCCTACCAGTAGGAAACAAAATGTGTTCCACAAGAATTTAGGAAAAATAGAAGTTCAGATCCTTTATAATTCTTGGTCCTCACGCTGCTTCATAATATCCCATTCAATGTATTTGAAGTACTAGTCCTGGGAAAGGAGTATGGCCCTGAAAAGTGCTTCTGCTAATTTGATGCCTGTCATTGCTGACAGCAGTGGATTAGTTAAAAGCAGCTCTTACAGAAATCTGTAAATCAATGGAAAATGGGTATAATGTTACGCTCATGACATGGCAAACCATACTGTTACAAACTGTAGAAGCAGCAATGACAATGTACCAAAATAGCACAGATTCTGTTTATGTAGTTCTGCATCTGTTGCCTTTCTAGGCTATATTATGATAGAGGAAATGAATGATGTTAGAATGCATTTGCATGCACTTGCAGGTGGCAGATCACTGTCTACGTTAGTAGTCACATGTTTAATGCAAGGAGTCTCACCTTCACAAGCTTTTAAATGCTGCCCTTTTCTCAGAACTGCTGTAACCCCAGACAAGACACCATCGTATTGGTGGAGCACTTCCAGGCAATGTTCGTGGAAAAGTTTATCTTTCTGGGAGAGACCATGCAGAAGCAAAACAGCGTCCCGCAAAAACTGAACAATTTGCTTTTCATGTCCATTGAACACAATTCCTTCCATTTTTCTGATCAAAAGCCATTGCCTATGTAACATTACTATCAGAGCTTTCACTGCCTGCAAGAAAACAGAATATAGTTCTCATAGAGAGTGTAGGGTGTGTATTGTTACATTTATAATTGCTCTCTTTTTGGAATAGCACCATTTTAATACAGACATATGAGATTCTTATTATAAGAGGACCAAGGTTTGGAGATCCCAAGGTATACTTAAGCAATATACCCTGACCATAAGATTGAATAGGCAACACCTGAAAAACATGGGGGTTTTTTTCAGGTGAAAAAAAGCATATAGTATTAAACTATGATCATAAATGTAATTTTCAGTGGCTTACCTCAGAAGTGCACTGACAATCTGTTCCCACAAGTAACACAGAAGATCTACAACACTGCATGCACTTGGTCAGAAAACGAACCGTCTAAGAAAAATTAACACAAAATACTTTTTAAAATGTTATTTTAAAAGATAAAACATGTAGTATCAAAATAAAGGAAAACCCTGCCTCTCTCTGGTCCCAAACTTACTAAACAAATGTGTTTGAAATAACAGGGAAAAAGGAGGGAGGGAGGATGTCCCGAGCATCAGGTTTTTAAGTTCAGCTTAATCCCTCATACTAGCATAACTAATGTATTTTGATTACATTTCTCTATTACGTAAACTTGGTTCCAGCCATGTTCAGAAAAAAAAGTCAGGGCTGCATCATATGTAGTCCTTTAACTCCATCCCACCCCCAAAAGCTGAACCATAGCTCAAATAGCTTTGGAGGCTTAGAAACTGATACAAATGTACGGTTTTCAATTAGAAGGCAGGATAAAGATAAAACTTGTATTTTTATAATAGAATTACTCAAAAGCTCAAATCCTGCATTTAATCTCTCCTGTTCAAAGAACAGTCATGTTTTTACCTTTAAACATGCAATACACTTTTACCTCTTGTTCCAACTGCAGCCAAAGTCCTTCAGATGCTAATTTATCGGGGCGTGATGTGATGTACATGTATAATGCCAAAAGTAGGCAGGTTTCTGTGAAAAGAATTAAGTATAACACGTCAACATTATCATTCATGTGACTGCAATGTCTTAAAAACTCCCATGCTCTTTTGAATACAGTGTGGTCCCCATTAATTACATGACAATAATTAAATACTATGGTTTAAATTCATTTCAAAGTGGATGCTAGGACAGGACAGCTGTTTCCCTCAGAAGAGGGAAACGTTAAATTAATACCTTCGAAGGGGTACCCTCCTGGTATTTGGAAACAATTTCCTTAACCCTTACCACTAGCAGTGATGTCTGAGGGTTAGGTTACTTACTTCTAACATAGAGCATTTTTAAAATAAGCATTTCAGCCATGATTCCCCTAATTTCATCTAGCTGACTGTATCTGGCTCCTCTTCTTCCTCACTCCACTTGAATGCGTCATTTGTTGAAAAATAATATTATGGGCGAGGAGTTGGGTTGCCCCAGTGGTCCTGGACCACAGTAAACAATCTGTGCAGAAATGATAACTCTTTGGGCTGTCCTGTACATGACCACTTCAGCACTTTTAGATTTTGCACATAGTTTTTCTCCCAGAGGGACTGAAAGCAAGATAATTTGTTTGGATGCCTAAATGTCCAAGAATATAATAAAATATTCCAGTTGATGGAACAAGATGTTGTTATACCAAGAAGAGACTTCAACCGCACTATGCTCATTTGAAATTGTTCAATTTTTGCAAGTTTAGAAAAATAAAACATAAAACCTGATGACAAAATATATATTCTCTTCCTGCAAACTGATTTTTGCCATTTATTCATATGGTTGGAAGGTGAGCAGTAATTCCAATCAAGCTAATATGATTCCAGAACCATCTCTAAAGCTACTTTATTTCACAGAATGATACATGCCACCAGTCACAGAGACCCAAATTTTTGATAAGTGTCTAAAGATTTTAAAATGAACAGGGAAATACAGAAATCCTCAAGCAAACAACACCCAAACTTTGGAACAATATTTTAAAATGCTTGTTTGCCTTATGAATTCAGTCGATGTCTATGGAGATTCTCAGTCATCCAGGTCATGGTTGTTCCAAAGGTACTTTTTCAAGAGGCAACTGGACTTTCTGAATTCAGTGTTTTATTAACGCAGTAGGATGGCTAAGATGTTCTCTTTCTTACCTGAACATGAACAGAACCGAGCAGCCAGCTCCTGATGCTCAGCAAGCAAACTTAACATCCTAACAGTAAGAAGGACAGCAAACAAGGGCGTTTCTGAAGATATGCAGCGAAGCAGGATCTGTGACTGGCTATCAAACAAGCATTGAAAGCTTTATAGAAAAACAGAAGAAAATACCATTCAGTGTCTGATTTTTCCAGCAGCTGATTCATATTAAGCAATTAAAATTAACCATGCAGAGAAAAAGAACAGAAATGAAGCACCAAAGATGCTTTAGTGGAGATGGAGGTCACACACCATACCTGTTGGCCCTGCTTTAAATCAGCTTTTTTTCCCCTGGGCTCACACAAGGTGCTTCAGCGTGGATGTGCTGTCAGCATAACTTTGCTCCAAATATTTCGCAGTCATGCTTAGAAGATACAGAACAGCCTCCAGATGTGATGGCTTTGATCCCCCAAGTTCTCAGCAATGGATAGCACTGGCTGCCAATTTGTAGAGTTTGAAGCCACACATCTGGAGGATGTCCAGATTGGGAGAGGCTATTTTAGAACCCAGAACAAAACAATCAACCTGCATATTTTTAAGCAAATGAGCTACGTCATGTGAGAATGCCAGGAAACAAAATTATTTAAAAATAAAAGTGGGGTTAAATTCAAGCTGTTACTTTTACCTTATTAATAAGTCAACTGTTGACTTTTCAGCTAATTTCACCAAAACCTTTAGGCACTGATTTGCGATATGGCACCTCTGGCATCCTGCTGATGTTACACACAAGGTTAAGAGTTGTAGTAGCTTTTTAAACAAAGGATGCTGGGATTTGTCCAAACTGGCAACCTCTAATTCTGGGAGGGTTTCCTGAAAATTAGTTATATCCTGTTTACTGCAAGCCGCAGTCTCATTCTTCTCAGAAATGTCCATAGTTCCTGGATTACAATCTGCTTTGATATCATGGGACAGAAGTGTATTAATAACTTCCCAGCTATAAAACACCAAATAGTAAAGGATGCCCAATGACAAGAGTGCATACTCTTCAAGAGTGGATAAAACTTCCTCTACGCTTGAAGCTGCACCTGAAGATGTCCTGGAGGAGCAAGCAGATTGATTTCCAGAAGAAATGCTTCCAGTCTTCGTCATTGACAAGAGGGCTTGGTTATATGCACCAATGTGAAGTTCCAGGAGGGGGAGAAGATGTACTGCTCCAGGAATTTTAAAGCATTTAAGGTCTCTCCTGTTTTGTTGTCCTTCCAGTGAGCCTCCATCTGCAGCAATCAAATTCAATCCAGTTAAGGCAAGTTTTTGAGTAGTTCTCAATGAAGTCTCACCTTCCTGAAGGCTTGCAATCTTGTTACTGATTTTTTGTGTAGGTCCCCTAAGAAAACAAGGGGAGGGGGGGAATAAGTACAGTTTGTGATGTTCTGGGCCTCTTCTGAAACTAGAACACATATTATGCCCCAGGCAAATGGGCTCAATGACATTACTGCCACTTTTTGCAAAGGGAATTAAGAATATACTGTTAATGAGGAGCGTTTGTCTTAATTTAATAGCAATAGCACTTAGACTTATATAACGCTTCATAGTGCTTTACAGCCCTCTCTAAGCGGTTACAGAGTCAGCCTCTTGCCCCCAACAATCTGGGTCCTCATTTTACCGACGTCGGAAGGATGGAAGGCTGAGTCAACCTTGAGCCTGGTGAGATTTGATCTGCCAAACTGAAGGCAGCCGACAGTCAGCAGAAATAGCCTGCAGTACTGCACTCTAACCACTGCGCCACCGCCACCAATTCCTCATACAGAAATTGATGCAAATTAGTCTCCACGTAAGCATTATGGTTGTAGCTGCTTATGTAGAGGGAATTGCCAACATGATCACCAACGTCTGAAGACGGATATGGCAGAAGAACAATGTAGAGAGAAAGAGAATATGTGTTTTTAATTTGCAAGATGCATTAAGGATACAATTATATCTTCCATTAGCATTAACTGGAAAGGATTAGGATTTCTTACAATTCATCTGGACCAGCAGGTCTGGTAAATATGCTATGGTTAGCATCAATAGGGCAAAGATATAAAATACATAAAATGTTATGCCACTAGTGGCACACTTTAATCAGCAGAGAGGTCAAAAATGAATGGATATTTGTCAAAAAAAAAACCCAACCAAAATCCCTCAGATTTACTTTGAATAATTAAATCCCTCAACTTCTGTACCTGACTGCTATGCTAGAATAAAATTCCACCAAAGAGGGAAAAAAAAGTTTAATATTCTCAGTAGACCAAGATCAGGCTTTCTTCCTAGATTCACCCAATCAAGTTATCTAAAAACAACAACCGTCTCCATCTGATAAAATGCATCTTTTTTGGCAATCTGATTTCTTCTTGTTTCAGAAAAGGTGAAAATGTCAAACTTACACACTGAAAGAAGCAGACTGTATAGCAGATCCAGACCATGCTTCAGTATTACTGCTAAGAAGGTTGCAGATTCCTAACGATGATCCTGGAACAAGTGGCTGCTTCATTAGTGCATTTAATAAAAGGGAACCTACAATAGATAAATCCAAGGCTGAAGATACATACTGAAGCAAGATACGTAATGTGTTTAACAGCTGAAACAATATTATACTTTGCTTAATTTTAGCTTGGTGCATTGTTACTTTGCATTACGCGAGAACCATTGCTGCTACATCTTATGCAAGAAATCCTGATTAAAATCCTGGCTTCGAGTAGTAAATGAACATAATCATTACATATTTAACAGCTTTATATAAATTCTTATAGCAAAATATTGCCTTCTTCCCCACTGTATAACGTTAATGTCTTTTCTTCTTTTGTATTTACTTACTTGGTACATTTTACAGTGATGCTCACTACCCGTTGTGAGTGAAGAAATACCATATGCTTTAAAGTTGTGGCATATGGTTTGGTGCGTGTGTGAGAATAAATACATTTAGCTTGCATGCAGAAGAGAATAAAGTGCTTATGAAAAGAAGCAGGTTTCTGAATGTTAGATGAAACATTTACAAGGTGCCGAGTAAATACCATATTTTTGGAGTATAAGATGCACCTTCTCCCCCCCACAACAGGGTGGAAATGTCAGTGCATCTTATACACCGAATACAGCCATTTTTGGGCCTCTCGAAGCCCCATCCTTGCATCCCGTTTTTCGCAAAAATTGGAGCATTTTTGCCTTTCCCCAGCTCTCAGGAGCACTCTGCAGACTTCCCAGACCCCCTGCATGCCCCATTTTTTTGCAAAAACGGGTGAAAAACGGGTCCGTTTTTGTGAAAAATGGGGTGTGCAGAGGGTTTGGAAGGCCTGCAAAGTGCTCCTGGGGGCTGGGGAAGGCAAAAACACCCCCGTTTTTGCAAAAATCAGGGCACACAGAGGGTTTGGGAGGCTTGCAGAGTACTTCTGGGGTCCGGGGAGGACAAAAACTTTTTTTCCTTACTTACCTCTTTGAAATCTTGGTGCATCTTATACACCAGTGTGTCTTATAGTCTGAAAAATACGATAATCCTAGACTTAGCATTACTTTACAGGAGGGGTCCCCAAACCTGGTAACTTTAAGACTTGTAGACTTCAACTCTCAGAATTCTCCAGCCTTCTGGGAGTTAAAGTCCACAAGTCTTAAAGTTGCCAAATTTGAAGACCTCTGCCTTAATAGGTGCATATGGTGAGGGGTTTATGTTTCTCGTCTGCCCCCACCAAGAAAATTCTGCTGCCATATCTCTCTAACTTATTGTCCAAGTTGAAGCTGACCATATAACTAACATAAGGACGGTTGGGCATTAAATATGTCTACACAGCTAAATAATCCATTCAAATGGAATCTCATGGAACTCAAGAACAAACTCATTAAGCTGGAAAGTATGGCTGAAATGCTCTGATAATAAAAGCCATCGCTAGCTTTCAAAAAGGTCATTAATAGGTTTACTCAAATAGTAGGGAGCTTATAGTATTTACAATAATCATCAATGACAGCGCTCAACACAGAACTGCATTCTGCTGAATCTCCGCTTGGCTCAGCTTCAGTAATTACATTCATAGGGAAAGCAGGTTTGTTATCCTCAGAGTATGATGAAATTTATTTTCGAGCATATAAATTAGCTTGCAAATTACCTCTCCTACCTTTTTCTTCCCTCTCTTCATTGCAAATGCATGGCTTGATTCAGTTTTATAGCATAAGCCTACCTCCTTGCATTGTGGGCAGAGGTGAATTTGCAAGTTTCAACCCTTTGATAAATTTTCACCAGAGCAAAAATTGCTCTCCCTGGATACCTTTATAAATTACCTCTATTATTAATGCAGATTAGTCTTCCTGGGTTATGAAAAACACAAATTGGATTGAGTTGAAATATTCCACTGCTTTTCATCCACCTGTCCTATTCATGGGATGTAAAATGGAGGAAGGGGCATTGTCCTAAGTCTTTCAAATAGAGCAAAGGACATTTATTGATTGCCAACCATTCTATCCTTGATGGTTTTAAAACACTGGCAATGAAGCCAATTCAAAATGAAGATGGGTTTTCCCCCCTCTCTGGCATCCGATAGGCCAAAACTGCTGAATAGCTACCCACCCACCCATCACAGCAGAGCAATAATTAGTGACAAACATGATTAGAAAAGATTGATGACATGCTAAGTCCTTTCATAGTCTCAGTTTTAAATCCCTCCTATTTATATTTTCAACTGTTAGCAACCTGGTTGCTTATTTTGCTTTGTCATAATTTAAACTGAGAAATATTTTACTTAATTGAAACACTGGCCTTATCTTTTTTTACCTCTTAGTATCTAGAACTTTTTTCTATTCTGTTCTGTATGTACTGTTGCATTCCATTCCATTCCGTTCTAATTTTACTATTCTGTTCCATTCCATTTCACTCCAACTCATTCCATTTTTCTATTCTGTTCTGTTTCATTCCACCCATTACATCTCTTCTCTTCTCTTCTGTTCCCTTCCCTTCCCTTCTCCTATCTTCCCTTCCCTTCCCTTCTCTTCTCTTCTCTTCCCTTTCCTCTCTTCTCTTCTCTCTTCTCTTCCCTTCCCTTCCCTCCTCCTCTCTTCTCTTCTCCTTTCCTTTCCTCTCTTCTCTCCTCTCCTCTCCTCTCCTCTCCTCTTCCTTTCTCTTCTCCTTTCCTCTTCTCTTCTCTTCTCTTCTCTTCCCTTCCCTTCTCTTCTCCTATCTTCTCTTCTCCTTTCCTCTCTTCTCTTCTCT
>JANHGD010009554.1:56418-69634 GCA_027560375.1 Imantodes cenchoa
CATTGTCCAGGGGTAGAATATTTGCTTTGAATGTACCAATTGATTTATATCTGGTACTATGCAACTCTAATGAAAGGAGCACAAACAATTCTGTTAAAAAACTGCTGCCTGCGATTACTTTGCTACTATGATAAGCAATCCTGGTTCAGGTTATTCTGTATAAACTGGTTTTATATACTGTACATATGAAAAGGAAAAATTAAAAGGTAACGTTATGTGTGAAGTGAAGTTTGTTTATTTGGCATTATAAAAACAATAAAATAATTTACATAGCTTTCAGTGGCAACTTTCTCAGAAAGAAATGGAATGAAGTAAAATATACAAAGGAGAAAGAAAATCTTCTGAAATGTGCTACTATGCTGATATTATCACATAAAATGCGATACTTTATGAGGCCACTAGAAGTTGTCTGAGAAATGTCCTTCTAAAATGCAGCTATAGTCCAGTAGTTCAGCAAGAAAGGTGGAAAGAGAAATTAAAACCCACAAGCAAAACCTTTAATTGTCTTTTTTGTGTATAAATTGTGTAACTTAGGGAGGAAGAAGAAACTAGAATTGTATATTGAAATGTTATTTATAAACAGCCAACATGCCCACAAATCTGTAATCCAGTCATTAAATATAAATCAGTTAACTGTTATGATTTCCCAAGTAAGTAAGAAAAGTGTAATTTTTCTGGTGGCACCACCAATTACCATGACCTAGGGCCATGATGGCGAACCTATGGCACGTGTGCCACAGGTAGGACATGGAGCCATATTGGAGGGCACATGAGAGGTTGCCCTCTGTCAGCTCCAGCACGCATGTGTGCGCTGGCCAGCTGATTTTCGTCCTTGAGGAAGGCGGTTTCACCCTCCGGACACTTCAGGGAAGATTCCCTGAAGCTCCGGAGTGCAAATAACCGCCCTATGGGCAAACCGGAAATTCAGAAAATGCACTTCTGGTTTGCCCGTTGTGCTATTTTTCATACTCTGGGGCTTCAGGAAGCTTCTCTGAACCCTCCGGAGTGCAAAAAACAGCACAACAGCAAACCAGAAGTGTATTTTTCTGAACTTCCGGTTTGGCCATTTGCCCGTTTTTCGCTGTCCCAGGCTTTGGTGAGGACTGTGTACATGCGTGGGGATGGGGAGGATTGTGCGCATGTGCATGGGCCGCAGGGGGTGCGCATTAATGGAGGGGAGGGAAGGGATGTAGGTACATGCATACATGCTAGCAGACCCACACACCCCCTCTTGGCACCTGAACCAAAATAGGTTTGCCATCACTGACCTCGGGGCAGCATAGGATACCCTTGATCTGGCACTGGCTGACTGACCTCATGCCTCAGGTGGGAATAGAACTCATTATCTCCAACTTTTTAGCCAATATCTTAGCCTCTATACCAAACTGGCTCCCTGGTTATGTAAACATGTATCAACTGCTCAACTTGAAAACATCTACCTCAATTCATGGAAGACAGCATAAAAAGGCATGAGTTTAAACTGATATAGGTGTAGGAATCATTAGTGTCCTATATCTCAAAATGGGCAATCAATGCTTTGTGTAGCTACTTTCCTGTTTCAATAACAATTATATTCTAGCCAGGCAATCTCTACTAGCCTTTTGCTGAGGAGTCAAACTAATTTATAAAGTGTGAAAAATTCTATAATTTACTGCCAGGTCCTAATCGAGAAGCCTGAAATTAAGTGCAGCAGAATATCAAAACCACTAGTGAAGGTGTTTTTAAAAGGAGATTAATCAATAACTCTTAGTAGTAATGGTTACTTATAATTGGTGATAATAAATAAAGCTAATGCTATTTATCCATTAGAGTAATTATTTTGTTTCCTAAGAGCCAACATATCTTGTCATACAAGTCACTAGAAGCAGTGGTGGGATTCAGCCGGTTCGGGCGAAGCGGTTGTTAAAATTGTGTACTGGCCTCACCCTGCCTGCCCCGCCTCACCACGCCCAGTCACTCCTCATCTTGCCTGCTCGCCTGGCATAGCTGCTGCTCCTCTCTGTCTGGCTCCCTCACTTGCCTTAACCTCCCTCACTTGCCTTAACATGGTCTCTGAGGGCCAGCCAGCTTGCTTACTTTTGGCTGCAGCCCACGCGACACTCTCTGTGTGGCCCAGCTGAACTGCCCTGATCTGCCTCGGTGAGTGACTGCAAGCAGCAAGGCCTGAATCCTGGCCTAGCTGCCTGCCTTCCCTGCTGCCTTCCTCACAGTCCCCGAGGTCCAGAGCACTTGCCTGATGACAACGCCTCATTGCCTGCCTGCTGGCAAGCAATGGATGCTGCAGAAACAGATTTCCTACATACCATTCTGAGCTCCTTCACCACCACCCCACCCCACCCTTGGGCTGACAAAATAAAACCCCATGTAAAGATTGCGACTGCCTGACAAACGTGCCTGCCGAATGCTTGCAAAAGGAGGCTAGGGAGGAAAAAAGAGAAGGGCCAATGGAAAAGCCCTGTGTTCTGCCTCCATTGGGCTGTCTGCACTACACTGGATCAGGAGGGGGAGGAGGAAAAGGCTACTTGGTTCGTACGTATTCACCAGCACAACAGCAAATCTCTCTTACAGTTCACTGGTTCAGGCATTGGGAGCTTGAAGAGTAGATTGTTTGCCCTGAAGCCCATCTGCTGCTCTTCCAAGCCCAGCTCTGGCTGCAGCCAACCATCAGCCATCATGCAGGGAATCCCGGGAGCAGCATGCTTTTCACTCCAAGCAGCCAGGACTGGAAAATGCATGGCTGGGGCAGAGGAGCGGCCCTCCTTAACAAGTTCCAAATTGTTGCTGCTGCTGCAAGCCTGGGTTCCCCGCACAAGTACTGGAAGTCCAGTTCTCCTTCCCAATCAGTCTGCATTCCTCTCTTGCTCCAGGCACCGATTTCCCCAACACTCCATGTACGCAACCCCCCACAATTTTAAAGAGTTAGAGTCACAGGGAGGCAAGGCGCACTCACTGTTTCCCTCCATGACTGGCCTTGGAAAAGCCTGCCCTCACAATCAGACTCCCTTTCTTCCAGGGCTCATTCAGAGAATCCTGGGAGTGGTAGCATATTGCATGCTTTTCACTCCAAGCAGCCCGGACTGAAAAATGCATCGCTGGGTTGGAGGAGCGGTCCTTCTTAACAAGCTCCAAATTGCTGCTGCAAGCCCCACTCTGGCTGTGGGCATGCGATTGTGAGGGCAGGCTTTTCCAAGGCCGGTCATAGAGGGAAACAGAGATGAATGTGCCGGATTACCAGACTTCCAGAGCTCGTGTGGCAAACCCAGGTTTGCAGCAATGGTTTGGAGCTTGTTAAGAAGCATGCCCGCTCCCCCACAGCAAACACACTCATGGTCCTTCTGCAAGGAGATGGCCAGAAAACCAATATCCATTTCTGCTTTTCCACGGATTTCCAAATCATTGGAAATAATTAGCAGAATATGAATCCTACAAAAAGACACCAATTCCTGGACTTTCCAGGAATTTCTGGACAATGTTTCCAGAGCAAACTTAATATGTAAAGTAACTTCTATACAAAAGGGACAACTTTAGAACAAAGTCACATCATACTCAAGGCTGCATATTGAGTACAATATCACCTATAATTAATCAAACCTATGGATTTATCTTAAAAAGAGACATACATGTTTCTCTGGAATATATCAGGTAGATTCAAAATGGTCTTCTGTCCAGGATCACATTCATACTTTCAGCTTCTTTATTCCATTGACTTTTATATTCTTTACAATCTTATTTCATAAATAGGTATATATTCACATGTCAAAATGTGCTTGAACTGAAGACTGCCACACAGTTCCAAGGAGAGTTAGTACAGTGTAGTTAACTTGAAGAATTAATTAGAAGTCAAGTGGTGGACTAGAGACTGTGAATTCCATTTCTCTCTTATGCAAAAAATTGGCTTCATGATGTTAGGTCATTCATTCTCTTCCAATTCAATCCACCTCACAGAATTGTGAGCTCACAATTGTGAATCGGTAGGGAAAGTAAGGCTATACCACCTTTAGGCAGGGATGAAACTTCCAAGGGGCACTTGGCTTACTCAGGAGTTCTAGAAGATGAAATATCATAAAAGACAACTGGAATGCTAATAGTGGAAAGAATTAATATGATCAAACACAAAGTCCATGTTTAGACCTATGTTGTGCAGGTAAGAATGATAAAAATAAGGGATTCTTTATCCTTATTTCACCAGCAGAATGCTATCCTGTAGATTGTTTAAGATGACCTTCATTCCATTGCCTAGGGTGAGTTGGTAGATCTTTCAGATTGCTAGGATGAGTTTGCACGATTTTATTAGGAAGATTAATCCCATTCACCTGGAGTTGGACAAAATATTTGCAGAGCCAGAGAAAATAATGGGTAATGACTTGTAATATTTCTTGTACTATTTTATTTTTTAAAAACCAACTAAAGCTCCCAAAAGATCTGAAGTAAACCAAAATACCTAGAAGCCCCAAGAGAAAAAAGCAGGACTTATTGAGAATTTACATGTAAGGACTATAACAGTCAATATGTAGGATAAACAGGTAGAAGACTGGCAGACCTTACCCATGAACATCAACCAGTAGTCAGAAGATGAAAACTCCTAAATTACACAACCCATAGACAGATTCATCATAGTTTCAATGGGAAGACAGTGAGCATCCAAGACCAGGCTAAATCCAAAAATGGTAGAGAATTCCTAGAAACACTTACACAAATCAGCCATCAACAGGCAT
The DNA here is from genome assembly GCA_027560375.1 of Imantodes cenchoa. NCBI lineage: Eukaryota > Metazoa > Chordata > Lepidosauria > Squamata > Dipsadidae > Imantodes > Imantodes cenchoa. Next base: position 61,134 of record JANHGD010009554.1, read on the forward strand.
ATAGTGATAAACAACATCTACGTATCATTCAAAAAAGACATTCAAAAAGTTAAAAGATCACAACACCTCTTGACCATCAATCAACACTCAGATAAGCAGATATTAACACCAAGCAATAAGCAATACCAACCCAGTAAACAACAAGGAACTACCAACCCAATAAACAACATCCTAATCAAGGAACCAACAAGAACATTCCCACCAACACTGACCACGCAAGCCTAAACAAAGAGCAAACTCCACTCCTCCTGGCACTGATAATGTCACCTAATTTGTTAATGAAACAGCTGTAAGAAACAACCAAGCTCAGAGATCATCAAGGATCCCACAATAAAAAATGAATCTTGGCAGGATGGAATTGATAATGAAGTATTTATTTATTTAGTGTATGGTGATATTACATTGGCCAGGAGATTACAATGCTAGTACAAAGTAATTGGCTGCTGCTGATTGCTAGTTCATTCAGTTCACACTTGCACACTATCCAGAATGCACCACAGGAGGCAAACTAGCTTCACAGAAGACTTGATGGCATTCTGTGGTATCATCTGCATTTGGGTATCACATTTAGGCAGGTCTGGCACTGGTTGAATTCATAGACAAAGTTGTGGAAGAACATTTGGCTGTAGCACTGAAAAACTTGCAAGTCCATTTTGAAATCTGAGCAGGTCCAATTAAGGTATCTGGAATAAACCATCTTAATCATAATTAAGATATTATGAGAAAATGCAAGCAATATATACACATACTGAATTATCATGCAACTGGTTATTTATTTATCCCTTTGGAAGTTTGGATGCTTTCACCAGAACAAATAAGATATATCCACCATGTATCTTGCTAGACTTGCTAATGGCTGGCTTCTTTAATAGTGACTTTCCATATGGCCTTGGTTGTCTTCTTTATGGGCACTGATTAAACCCTTGGCATATGCTATATCATTAAAATGCTCCCAAACTATTCTTCACTATGTTCTCAACTTGCCACTCACGTTTACCTTCCCCTCTGCAAATCTCCAGTTATATTGGATTGTTTGTCATGAAGCCATTCATTTCAGTTGAATTACAAGCTAGACAGAGAGGAAAGCAATCACAAAGGCTCAACCGCATTTACCAAATTCTGCATGAATCCAAACAATACATACTTCTGAATATTGGTTTGTCAATTTGAATTTGTTCTCAAGGCCAATATAGGTTAGACAAAAATGCTGTATTATCCATAGGTGGTATCAATTATAATGAACTCACTTCCTTCCTTCCTGTTTTTTATATATCCCAAAATATTAGTGATCCAGTTGCTTATTGCATCTTTCTTTAATACTACACATGTCTAGGAACTAGCCATTCAATTTAAGCAAAAATTATGATAATGTATTTAAATAGTCCATATAATGGAAAGGTGCTATATAAGGTACAAATACATGACATCACCTTTGTGTAATCCCACACATATTTCTTTTATATGCCAATATTACTTTTAATGTGGGCCCTAACCTTTAATAAAACATGCAGTATGAAACAAATTATCTTTTCTATGACAAATATAGCTGCGTTTTATTATTTTTTTTACTTTCAGCTATGTCAAGGACAGGTCTTAGGTATTTATTGTACTGAAAGAAGTCCCTAATGTAATCCTTTGCTTTATAAATCTCATTGAATAGTATTATAATCAAACCAGAGCTTAACTCTCTCCCCACCCTTGCAATTTTTTCAAAGTTGTAATTTTATATTCATTACACAAGACTGTGGAAATCAGACGAAAGCTTAATTAAAGCTGAATAGTATAGCACTGATCCTTAATTCCTTGGGCTATATTCATATTGCTGTACATAAGGATTTCTAGGAGCTGAATGTTATGGATTTGATCCCTTTTCATGTGTAGATAGTGTCTAACCAGGGGCGTCTTCAGACTTCATTGCAATTGTGAAGTACTTAGGACCCTCAGATTTAGGATAGGCAATTTGTTCCCCATAAACATCGGTTTGCCCATGGATACTTCTTTTGGTCCTCCTGTCCTATCAGATTTAATCTTAGTCTTTTAATTAACAAAGAAATAAACAGGAAGCTGTCGTGTTGTAAAGCAAAATGCTACTTATCTGCATTTTTTTAGACATTCAACTTCATGGACTGCTGTAGCCCAGTGTTTTTAAATATGTCTATCTGTCCAAAGGGTGGTAAGGAGTTTCTAGTAAGGTTAAGGTAGGAACAATTTTATCAGTTTGCTGTTCAATCAATAGATATTTTGGGGACTAGTCATGCCCATCAAGATAGCCACATGCTGTCAGCATTCCAAATATGTTCGTCAAGTCCCAAAACTTTATATTTCTGCTCCAGATATTATTCAGTTTCAATTATCCCTTGTTCAAAGGCTGTGGGGAGTTGGAATCCAGCAATATATCTCCACTTCTGCCTTGTGAAGCCACCTTCTCTGATTCATTAGTCAAATGGGCAGATTGATGGTACATCTTAACCTCTCTGCCCTTTGCATTCTGTGATTGTACATTTTGGCTACAATCATAAATCCACTTACCTATGACTTAGCCCAATTAAAATCAATCAATAGGACTGTGCAGTAAATTCACTGACTTTACCATGACATACTTAGCCACTGAAAAAATATTCTCCACAGAATAGCTGGAAATACTACTAAAAGAGGAAGCTGAGGAGAATTTGTTTGCTTAACATGAAAACATGTGAACAGGTACTGTAATATGAATATCCATTCCAAAGTATATGTTCAAGTGATTTACTTCTAAAAGGGGTGTATAAGATAACAATTGTAATGGTTTTCCAAAGTAAAAAAAAGAAAATGAGGCAAGATGCAAATCATTTTTAGTATCTTATTAGTTGTTTTTGTTCCTTGAAAAATATGGTTTTATGAGAGAAATGTTTGCTAGCAGAAGACTTTGATACTGTGCCAATCAAACTAGTAATACCCCACTCAAAAGAAAAAAAATGACTTAGGCCTGTAAACAATATGAAAGCTCTGTCTTAAAATTTGTAACCTCCATCATTGCATTAATTCCCTTAGTTGTAGCACAACTTTAAAAAAAACTATAAACAGTAATGTTTTCAACTAATAATATCCTGAATAGACTTTTTTTTATCTTGTAATAGGTAAGTGCGGATTACCCCATAACCAGAGTGTAATGAAATTGTCAACATTCTCTTCATTTCTTCGTTTCTTGACAAATGGTGTGAACATATCACCTTTTTCTCCTAATGGAAAACCTAACTGGAATATATCAAAATGCTATTAGGTTTTTCATTTTCTTCCACAATCTAATGCTGTGGAATGCATGCAACCTTCATGGATGCAGCCCTGTATCCTCGTCCCTGATAAAATGACTATAAGAGGAGGAAAAAATATCAAGTGGAATCATTCATTTATTTTGCATTCCAATTCCTTTGTTTTTCACTTTAAAATGGTGTGAGGGGATTTCCACTTGTAAAGACATTTTTGCAAACTGAAATGTGTTTAAAATGTCATCTAACTTCATTATGTAAAAACATATATACTTAATTTGAGCATGTGTCTAATTAAAGAGTTTAATTAGATAGTCAGTGGAGTCAGTGGAACTGTCAAAAGAATGGAAAATGCAGACATTATGCATGTGAATCATATTTTTAGCACCTAGCATGAAAATGCAATTGTCATTACCTTACAGAGCCTTCTTATTGCAATATTATGTGGAAATAAAGGGATCAAATCACTGTATTCTCAAGAGAAATCTATCTATCCTATTCATTCTTTAATTCATTCTGTCTTGGCTGAGACCAATAATGGGATATACAATAAATCCACACTTGCATGCATAACATGTTCGTGTAGTATTGAGACTCTAGAAGAAATTCCTTTGACAATATATCTCTTTTTCCCTTCTCTCTAATATGATTGCATAGTACAAAGTACACATAACTTGTAATTCTCTTGCTATTGGAATATAGGAAAAAGTCCATGTTGGAAAGTTGTGGACCATAACATATTATAAAAGCTGAAGATCAAGTTTATCTTGATAGCAATGTGTTGACTTCTTCCTTGCATGAGAAATATTTTGGTGGATCATTAGATAGGATAGCATTTATTGCTTCACAAGATGACCATATTTTAACAGACAATATTCCCCGAGGAAGTGCCAGATTGTTTCTACTAGAAACTAAACTGCTGGGTTTATCTGGAAGATTTGGCCCATGAATCAAGCCTGTGGGATGAAAAAGAAGACAGCTGTCAGACAGCATGTGTCTGCTTGGATGACACATTATCCAAAGTATGAAATTTAGGTTTTCACGGCCACCTACCTTGCTTACCGTACAGAGATTAAATATAGTTATGAGGCAGTCAGTCTATTCATATTTGAAGAACTTCAAGTAGAGGGCTACAAATTTTGGCTGTGTTTGATAGTCATTGGTTCACTGATCTTGCTTTTTCTTCCAAATAACCAAAGAATTTGGAGGAAAGGTTGATTCCTTTTTCCTCTTCATATTGGGCTTCAGTAGCTTAAGGGATTCATGCTGCTTCTAAGTATGTCAAAATAACAGACAATAAAAAAATAGAAATGTCTCATGAGTTCCAACTACAGTACCAAATAAATTAAACTTCTTGTTTTTTCTACTAGTGCTTATTTGACTTAATTAAAGAGAGCTTGAGTTAGATTTTTTCCTACCAAAAGAATAGAACATTTCAAAGAAAGAGGTAATGATGTTCTTGAGCTTATCTAGCTTCCAGGTAGCCAAGGGGTGTGTTAACCTCTTCTCTTTCATAATGTAATACTTTTTCCACTGCTTTGAAGCTTTCCTACTGTATGTTTAATTACATTCCAAAATAAATCTTACAAGAAACCTCCTACTGGATTTTATTAATTGTAGTGTTCCTGAGATGTTTAATGGATATTCCTTTCAGAAATAAATATAGAGTTTTTCATTCTCCTGGAGAAATTTGGAAATACTGCCCAGCCAATTTCTTTGTTAATTTGTTTTCCACATCTTCTGCTGATGCACTCATCTTGGTTGGAAGTTTGGGTGGCGAGATCTGGGAAATTCTGTTTCTGAAGGAACTTCTTGCCATGGGATGTTGAGGGATTCTAAGGACCAGTGAAAAACATTCCTAAACTTACTAAATTTTGTGGAACGTTCATTTTAGGCCTCTCTGCTTCTTCTACATTATCTTTTGAACATTCATTGAGGTAAGAATGATCAATATCTTAATGATATCATCCAAAAATATTCATTTAAAAGGTTTTTAATTGCAGCTCTCTTCATTCATCACATTTGCTGTTGCTGATTAAGAATGACAGAAGCTAGATTTCAACCTCTGCATGACCACAAATTGACTTTAAGGGTAAGATCATATGTTGCTTGTACAAGGGCCCAAGTACAATCTACAGTATTGCTAGTTAGGTCCTAAGAAAGCCTCTTTTCTATACTCCTACAGAATTGTTGTCAGAAATAAGCTAGATGGATCTAAAACATCCATCACTAATAGAAGTACCCCTTCTTAAGTTAGTATCCTAGAACCAACTTACTGACTAGTTCTTCAACAGTGCTGATAAAAGAGCATTCAATGCTGCCCCGGAAAATGTGACAATGCAACAAAAGGAGAGCTAATGAATTACAGGACAGTTCATACAGAACTACCCAGAGTTGCTGGGAGTGAGAGGGTTTACCAATGAATAATCTCCTTCCCCCTCCTCCTCCTCCTCCTCCTCCTCTCTAGAACACTAAATTTTGTTCTCTTACTCTATAGTTTATTGTAGTTGTCACCTCTAAGTTCTGCTTCAGTATATCTGATTTCACTGCCATGGAGATATTACTACCGGTTTACACTATTGGTACCAGATTAGAATTTTTTTTTCTAGGAAGGAAAGGTATCTTTACTTGCTGAAAAATATCATTCAGAAGAGCGGCAGGTTATAATTTCACTTCCTGATATTCGGCATATCTCTATGCACATAACATTTTATGATATTTCTTTTCTGCATTGAGAATTAGAGCTCCTAAAACCTTAAAAAATATTATTTGGCAGAAGTCCTTTGAATCATGTGAAAGTGCAAATCCAGCCATTCTTTAATTCTTTTTCAGGCTTTTGTTGAAGCCTGAGAAAAGACTTAGCTGCTTAAAATATATGGTCCCTTTTAATGAGTCATCTCTTTAAGGTAGCAATTCCTTTTTTATGCTCATACAGAAGCTTTAAAAAGGGTATAGCTGCTTTAATGAGGTATCTATACAGGTCATTCCTCTTGCATGTCAGAAAGCATCTCTTCAGAATCATTTTCAAAACCCTGTTAATTATTAATCCAGAAGTTGCCTCACCCATTATGTACAGATCATCCCTAATTACTGCCATTTCTTCTTTTCAATAGAGATAACACTTGGTATTGTTTGAAATGTTGCTTTATGTTGAAAGAACAATAAGATGAATAAGAACTGACTATCTTTCATTTCCCAAAATGGGTAATCTGACACTTCTGTAAAGTTCAGCTTCACAGTGAAATGCTGCGTTTAATTTTTACCTCAGAAGAAACATTCTGAAGATTCAAAAGTTGCTATCTATTTTTCAGTTTTTCAACTGGAATGGGAAATGATCATATATTCACCCTCCTCACAATGAAGCAAGTTTTGCCAGATATTTTAAAATCTGGGCACATCAAGTGTACTCATTTAAGCAATTTTTTTCCCCTGTAATGTGTATTATATTACTTCTTGTTGTCTATAAAGTGCTTTACAGAGCATGTAAGCAAAAAACAGAATAATCATGTCTCTGTTCTGGGAATTAAAATAATATGGAATAAATGTGTAGAATATATGTGAAAGTGTAGAAAACTCATTTAAAATGCCAGATTAAAAAGAGCAAAATATTTAGATTCATGTTGTGCAGAAACACAGGGACAAATTTGTAGCAGGATTTTAACACCAGCTAGTAAGCACCAGACTGGATCTATGAGTATAAGGAGGCAGGTTTTTTCTGCTTTTCCTCTCCAATGCAGCCATTGTGTCAAACAGGGATATCAGCCGTCCCTAGAAAAAGTCAAGATCAAATTAACTAGTACCCTTTGGTCTCACAATAATAACATCTCTAATTGCACACATAGCAATTTACATAGTATTACGCTATAAGTTTGTGCTGCAATTTTTATTTAGAAGGACATTTTGACTTAAGTGCCTTTTGTCAAAACATCAAAGGCATACATTTATCAGGACTACTGTATTGCTTCTTGATAGCATGAGTGAAACCCTGATATTGAATAGCATAGGGATTTGTAAACATTGCGATTTTAACAACAAAGGTGTGCACATTATCACTACCTATGCAGCAAAATCACAACAATGTGAGTCCTACCTAAAAACTTAAATTTCTAGAACATTCCAGAATATGTCAACAAGCAATAATGTTTAACATTCCAGTGTAGGTGGTGTTTGTGTCTTATTTTTAATTAGAAAGGTGAAATATCTACCTCATTCGTTTCCTTCAGCCATAGCCGTTCAAAGTGGATGCTCCATCCACTAGATATCTGTCAGAAATCTGGATTGGATACCCATTACTGAGATTGATAGGCATTATCAAACCTCAAAATACGTGTGTGTTCTTTTTTTAAATATTAGCTGTCACATTGTGATAAGTTGTGTTTGGTTGTACGTTGCATGGCATAATGTATAGCCCAGTGGGCTCAGTTCTGAAGGGGAAGCATATTTTATATTTTAAACTCCATGCTGAAGAAAAAAATCAGAATGGACAACAGCAGCTAAGAGGAACACATATAAAACAAGAGATGTATAGAAGAAATAAAAAAAAATACTACCTGCATTTTAATATGTGGTTATTTTCATCACAGAAAACCTTCTATAAGGAAAATAAGAATTTTGATGCTTTCAGATGGATTTGGGTACTGAGAAGCATGCAAATATTTAATTTTTAAAAATAAATCTGAATTTACGTTAAATAGTTGTTTGCTGAGGCAAAGAGGTTTGGTTTGAGTAGAATGCTATCAATGAGTATAATTTCTGGTTTGTTGTTTACCTCAGGGGTACATAACTCTAGGCCCCTCCAGTCATTTTGAACAATTCTCAGTTTAACAATTGAATGGTGTTAAATCAGTTAAAAGTAAATGTAATGACTTGAAGACTGGTAAGAGGGGCAAGGGCATGTACAGCATTCAAATAACCTTTATTTTTGGATGGTAAAAAAATACAGTATATTATTACAATAATAATAGGAAAAAGTAGATTGAATCTTTTTAAAATGTGGTTTTACTCTGGGTATGACCGCATTCTGATCATTATGATAGCCATATTCATATGACTCTCAATTGAAAAAAAAACAGTTGTGGTATTATGATATATCTTCTCTGGTTTTTCACTGTACATATCTATGCATATTTGTGTGTGTTCAGTCAAGCTGGAAAAACTACCAAATGCCTTTGTACTTCTGGATCTTTATCTAGCAAAGGAAGTCATTCCGATATTTTCATACTTAGTGACACACATTGGTATTCCAAATATTGTCAA
>JANHGD010009554.1:151241-161352 GCA_027560375.1 Imantodes cenchoa
CCTTCCTTCCTTCCTTCCTTCCTTCCTTCCTTCCTTCCTTCCTTCCTGTTTTCCTAAAAAGATTCCTTCCCTTTCCTCTTCTGTTCTGTTCTTTTCTGTTCTTCATTTGTGATTTTTGTAAAACATTTCATAAACATTTCTTTTTAAAAAATACAATTCTAGTCCTCAAGATTCAGAAGGAAACAGGGAGGTTTAGGCTCGGCAGGGACTCCTTAGTGGGGTGGTAGAGTCCTTTTCAAAGACACGTTGCATACAGATAGTCTTCGACTTACAACTGGGTTCTTGTCGGCATTTCAGAGCGACAACAGACTTCCCTGGGGTACATACCACCGGGTTCTGACGGCCAAGTGTTTCCTCTCCCCCCCCCCCCATGTATTATGACCCCTCTGGGCTGCACTGCACAACCGGCCTATGACCCCCTTTTAAGACATTTTCACCCAAACCTGCCATTTACTCTCAGTTTTCAGCAAAGCCAGCCTATGGACACCCATTGGTTCACTTAATGACCACAGGATTTGCTTAATGTCCGTTGCACGCACAAAATAAGTCATAAAACCGGTGCCCCGACTTGAGCGACGTGGGTTTTTGACCCTCACCACATGCAACTCCTAAGGGGCAGCCCCCCATTGCGGATTTAAGACAAGGGTCTTAAACCCCTCTAATCGTGGTTTTCAATTCGAGTTTTGGTTCATCGGAAGGCAGGACTGTTGGCTAGGAGCAGCAATCTGGTCGGGAAGGCCAAATTCAACCAGTAAAAGGTGAAAGGGCATCTCTCAGACCTCGGTAGCTTTCTGACCGGTGGACCCCCAACTCCCAGAATTCCCCAGCCAAGCTTTGCTGTCTGAAAGCTGCCAAGGTTGAGAAACATCATCTGAACAACAGAACAGAATAGAATAGAATGAGCTGGAAGGGGACCTTGGAGGTCTTATAGTCCAGCCCCTTGCTGAAGCAGGAGACCGGCTTATACCATTTCAGACAGGTGGCTGTCCAGTTTCTTCTTAAAAACCTCCAATGATGGAGCAGCTACGATCTCCGGTGGCGAGCTGTTCCACTGGTTAATTGTTCTCACTGTTGGGAAGTCTCTCCTTATTTCCAGGTTGAATCTCTCCTTGCTCAGTTTCCATCCATTGTTCCTTGTCTGGCCTTTGGGTGCCTTGGAAAATAGCTCGACCCCCTTCCTCCTCTCTGGGGCAGCCCCTCAAATATTGGAAGACTGCTATCATGTCTCCCCTGTTCCTTCTCTTCCCTAGACTAGCCAGGCCCAGTTCCTGCAACCGTTCATCATATGTTTTAGCCTCCAGTCCCCTCATCATCCTGGTTGCTCTCCTCTGCAATTTTCTAGAGTTACTAAAATGTGATTAATAGAACATGTGCATAAAGAATGCTTTTATGAAGTTACAGTTGCATTGGTTGAGGATAATAATGTGTATATACCTCTGTATGCAAATGAAATATTGGCTGAGAACCTGAATAATTTGCAGCAGATGTTACACAGATTGTATGATGTTATAAGGAATATAGATCTAACAATTAGCTATCAAAGACAATGGTTAGTAATGATTGTGAGTTATGGTAGATCCTCCTAGGATGCATTAACAGTGGGATAGAATCAAGATTACATGACGTGCTAGTACTACTTTTTAATGTCTTGGTAAGGCCACACTTGAAATATTGCATGCAGTTTTGGTCACCACAATACAAAAAAGATGTTGAGACTCTGGAAAGAATGCAGAGAAGAGCAACAAAGATGTTTAGGGGCTTGGAGGCTAAAACATATGAAGAACATTTGCTGGAACTGGGCATGGCTAGTCTAGTGAAGAGAAGGCCCAGAGGTGACATGATAGCAATCTTTCAATATTTGAGGGACTGGCACAAACAAGAAGGGATCAACTTATTTTCCAAGGCACCAAAGAAGGCAGGACAAGAAACAATGGATGGAAACTAATCAAGGAGAGAAGCAACCTGGAATTAAGGAGAAACTTCCAACAGTGAGGACAATTAACCAGTGAAGCAGCTTGCCTCTAGAAGTTGTGGGTGCTCCATCACTGGAGGCTTTTAAGAAGAAACTGGATAGCCATTTGTCTGAAATAATATGGGGTCTCCTGCTTGAGCAGGGGGTTGGACTGGATGATTGCAAGTCCCTTCCATCTCTGTTATTCTATGTTATAATTATGCAGGCAAGCTGCCAACGTTGGGAAACACTGCTTTATGCTTTCAACACTTCCAGGCAGTTTTCATTTTAAAGTTGCTTTTGGTGTGTGAACCCAGCCTGGACAAGATTGATACAAGAGCTGGGGGGGGGGGGGGTCCCGAGCAACCCTTCATTGTGCTTTATGGGAAAGGAAGAGTGTGTGGCTTCCTTCACTGGGCAGCTTATTTCCTGAATTGGGCAACCTTTGCCCATGGTGGCTGAGATTGATATTGACTACCAACACAATAATCTCAAAATCCCCAATGTGTTCATTGCCTCTTTCTCTGAACTTGAAGCACAGTTTCTCCAAACTTGCTTGTCTTAGAATCCCAAAATCAGAGACAAAGGATGAAACCTGTAAGTGCTCCCCCATCCGCCAACACTTTCCTGCTTCCTGGAGTTGGAGGCAAAATCTCCCCCTCCTGCTGATTTTTCCTTTTTCCTTTTTTTTTTTTTGCCTTGGATAGTTGAGCCTTCAAGCAGTATTCCACTGCCTACAGTTCCAGGAATAAATTCCAATTTGTAAATAATGAACAACAAAACTTTTATTGAATCTTTATGAAAGATTGTTGCTGGCTGTTCTTCTGGTACTAGTTCCAGGTGTCTTCATAGTTCTAGGTTTTAAATGTCTCTGGCCCAAAGCAGACAAAGAAGGCATGTCAACTTTCATATCCATTTTCCTTGATATTAAGAACTGGCTTGGGGTATCTCTTGGATCCTATTTGACAGAGATTTCTCTTCTAGCTGCAGCCACTGATTTTTAATACATGCTACCTAAAAAGGATTGCCTGATGCCAGCAATACACTCTCTTCTGTGCCAGATAGAAAGTTGTCTGGCCATTGCTTTTGGCTTTGTCTGAGGATTGGTTTTATTCTTTAGTGGAACATGCACCTGTAAGGGCTGTGGGGGAGAGTTTTGACAACTCAGAGCCTTCCAGAGAGAGGCCAGGATTAAGAGACAGTGCAGTCTGGAGCCTGAGTGGGTCTCCATTCCATTCTCAGGGCAAACGGCCTTGAAGAATCCTGGCACAAGCTGGTTTGGTGATTTGGTCTTCTTCTGTTGTCACTTCCCCTTCCCCATTTCCCACCACTAGTGGGTGTGGATGTGCCCCCAATGCCTCCCTCCTCCCGTCCCCTTTGATGGCAGGAACCCAGCAGGCTGATGATGGAGATCCCGACAGCCAGAAGACTCTGCCAGGTGACAACAGCCACCCTTGCCTTGGGGGGCGGGGTGGTGGTGGTCATCGCTGGTGCCAACATTATGTACCCAGCCAGATTTTGGTAACACACGCTAGGATTATTTGTGGAATGTGGCTTGGTTTATTTTTAATCTCCTCTGTTATAATCCATGCGCTCTCTTTATATTTTTTATGTCCTAAGTCTTGTTATGTACATCTGTAGTGCAGTTAGAGAACTTTGTTTATAGTTCAGATTGGAAATCATCATCATCCTCCCCCATCATGTCACGCTGGTCCAAAACTCTCCCATACCAGAAAGATCTCAACTGACAGCCCAGAGGGATCAAGTCCTTTCCCACACTGGATTCGCTATTGCCCAGGTAAACGAGGACAATTTTTGCTGAGATGCTCTGCAATTTTTGCAGTGATAGGTGGAATTTTTGCAGCGATAGGTGGCCCATGGGCTCAGTTCCCTCAACTCAGCAACCAGGGCAAGGAATGGCAGAGTGACTGGCAAATGAACAAGATGCTCCCTGAATCCTTGCCCCATTAAAACCCTTCCGTGTGACATAAATTAAATACCAGCTAATTCCTGATTGAGAATTATAATAAAGAAACAGAACAGTAAGAAATGGCTGCTGTTCTTTTAAGTCACCACTATACATTTCTTTGGAACCCCCTGAAATGCTCATGAGCATACAATTCAAACCCTTCCCAAATCCTTATGCCATTGTCCCATATTAATGAAGAATAAGAGAGCCAGGCAGTTTATAGATAATTGGAAATATTCGAGCACTGTATGTCAAACAAAGGATTACCTTAGTCTTTGCACCAAAGAATATTTTATATAGCTCCTAACTTTTGCAAACATAACTATGGGATGTTTTTCCATATTCTCTGAAATGACATTTGCAGTAAGCTTAATTTATAATGTAGTATCAAGTATCCACTTCTATACTGTCATTGAGATTATTGAAATGATAGTTCTGCAAGATAATCTATCAATCCAAACTGCAGAGCCTGGACCAATCTCGTCTATATTAAAATTACCTTCCCTGTAAGACGGCCATAACTCTTTTCCTTTTTCATACAACTTTGCTTTCTGTTTTGAGCTTTATGAATAATTGCTTTCTGCTGATCAAAAACAAATTATAATATACTATATACACTGCCATTGATCACTATAAGTTCTAATGTATAAGTAAAAATATGTTTATGTTTCAAACTAAACCTGACAACTCTATAATAAAAACTCTTACACACCAGATAGCACATTCTATACCCCATGCCAAGAAAGGAATGGTGCTCAGACTATATGAGAAGGTGGCCACATTAAAGATATGGTGTAATACTAATAAAAAGAGGTATGCATATCTAGCTGAAGATTGAATGAATAATTTATAATAACAATACTTACTGTTTATACAGGACTGTTTAATCATGAAGCTATGATTGCAATCCATTTCAATTGTCAGATTGTGATATGACGCTGGGATCATTCATGAATTCAGTGTCGCCATCCAAGTATGTATAATTTGGGTGATATAATTTTCACAAGCCAAAATTATTTTACAAGCAGTGAAACTTTATATAAAAGCGTAGAGGGGTTTTTGTCTGCAGTCCACCCATAGGTACCAATAAAACAATATAATTCATGCAGTACCAAAATCTGTCTTCTGCTTTTTTGAACACTTTCTTTTTCTGGAAAACAGACTTTTGATACAAATTTCCAGGGAATTGCTGAAAGCCTGACATTCAGACAAATCAACTCTCGATAGACACATAAGAGATAAATTACATTTATATCCCATTCCAAAAATACAATACAAGAAAAGACCAGAAAACATTGTCTTCAGCAATCAACATCCAGATAAACACAGGATTAACATCAGACAAATCATCAAGCAAAAAGCAATAGCTTAATCAAGAAACGATCAAGGAGAAAACCTACCTCCACCAATACTGGCAAGGCAAACTACAGTATATAAACAGGGAGCAAACCTCACATTCAGTAGCACTGATGATGTTACCTAGTTGGGTAGTGAAAAATCTGAAAACAAACAATCAATCTCAGAGAGCACCAAGGATTTCATCTCTGAGTTACATATCCCATATGTAACCCATAGTTACATACGTATAATCTCTTCTCTTCAAGATTTTTGTCTTCCTATCTTTTTTCTTTCTTTTCTTCATATGTTTATGAATTTAGTTTGTAGGAGTTGTGAAGGATATTAATTGTAGAGAAGAACAGGCAGAACTGGGGGGGATGGAGTCAAACACACCATCAATTTAGTATCCTTGCATTACCACAGGCACTTCAAGTCCAATCCCTCCTGAATTTAATTGACCCTTATCTGGTGCTAATTTAGTGTTGAACTTTAGTTAACCAGATTCTTGGGTATAGGCTTGAATAAATCTTCTATGCTACAACCTCATAAATGATCTGATTCTTTGTGCTGACACTAGCATTGTTTTCTACTACATATCTGTCCTATACTTTAGGATATCGTCATTGGTTGCTCACAATTTGGGATCTGAAAAAGTCCAGTAGACGTTTCCTCATGAAATCTTTCCTTGGAATTTAACTGAAAAATGAAAAGTCAGAAAAGCTCCAGACCGGTGCAGAAAAACTTATACAATGAAAAATAAGATGTTACCTAGTAGCTAAATAAATCCAGAACACCTTGCTTGATAATTTTTTGAGATTTTTTCTGAAATTATTATTTTTTAATAATACATCTTTTACAACCTAGCTATAATAGGTCTAATGTTTGAAAAAAATTAGGCCACACAATCTGAAGTATATATGTGTGTGTGTGTGTGTGTGTGTGTGTGTGTTCCATAATAGAACATAGGTGCAACACTTGGATGAAATGATGTCCATTTTCTACTGAAATATCCCCTCCCACTGAAAATAGTTTGAATTATTTTATCAAAATTAAATAAACCATTAAATATCACCGAAAAGTAGACAGGCAATTTTTTGGACAAGTGGGCACATCTGGAATTTGAGAGCATGTCATAGGTTCTTTTCCAAAACAATTCATCATTGGCATAGTTCCTATGCACAAATCAGCTTCCACTGTGTTTATATTATATTAAATGCTTTTATCAAAAGCTATCTGGATAATAGGAATAGTCATAATAACTATCATGTCTATTATTAAATATAGATTTGATAAGAAGGAAAAGCAATATTTTAGATCAACTAAAGGAAGATTAGATGGTGGTCCTAATTCACTGGGGCTTACTTTTGTGTAAAATTGTATAGGATTGTGTTTTTTAAGAATAGGCTAACATTTGGCATATATGCATTACACATAATAAAATTTCTTTTGAATACATATTGTAAGCCTGTCTTTTGGTCAATAGCTGAAAGGACAATATACACAGAATAATCTTTACTTTTCACATTTCAATAAAACTTTATATGAATATATTTACTTATAAATATATTTAAAATATTTTTTCTATATAGGATCATATTATTCTCTTGCTGTATGTGTATAAATGGATACAGACACAGATACAAATCTTAACCTTTGCATAATTGAAAAGACTAATGCAACAGCAGAAATAAACATATTAATTTTAGGTTGGTGTTAATTTTATAGCATAAGATAAATGGTGCAGTATAATTCAGTCAAAGCAAAAAAATCTTTTCAATTTCATTGATTCCAATAGCGGGAATTAAGCATTTGCTTAAACATTTAAAGCAATTAATTGAAGAGAAGTTACTTAAATTGGGCTGTACTTCTGCCTATTTTATTACTTTGCTTAACAGGCAAAATCAATTAGGAAATTATAATCTGATTGTAAGGTTTATGCCATATATTTTGGCCAGAATAGCAAAACAAAGGACTTTATACTGTGACTCTCTCCGGTTCTGTTTTGTAAATTACATTCCATGAATATAAAAAAGATTTTGGGGAGCTTCATTCATCAGTGATTGTTGCTTAATTAGAAAAGAGGCATTATATAAAATTCTAAGAAAAGTCTTTAGTAATTGGGTAGCATTTGGAAATCCACTTGACAAGCTGAAAGTAAATGTTCAGGGGCTCCTGTAAATTGTTTATTATGTTTCATTCAAATAATTACTGAATGCTTGATATTCATAGTTTATTCTTTATAATAACTACAGGAAAAATTCTTACCCCACCTCTGAACCCAGCAGAAGGAAATGTCATAAAATTCATGTGTAATATTAAAACATGAATAGCAGTTTTTAAAATATACTCAAAAGTAAAAGCAGGGGTCAGAAAAGACAAGGAAGCTATAGTTTAATAGAGAAAGATATTACAAATCAATCTATATGAGTGTGCAACTATGTGTGTATGTGTGTGTGTGTGTGTGTGTGTGCACATGGGTGTATATAGGTTGCTTTTGGAAAAACAGCATATCAAGTTCAAATGAAATTTAGGAATGTTAATCTCTTTTGCAGCTGCTATTTTTGTTTTATAGTATTGTTACAGCTGTTTTTAATTTCTTTTAAGAAATACTAAACCTTTAGGAGAATTCCCAAGCGAAATGCCACTGCACAGATAATTGGTTTCATTGCAATTCAGATTATGAACATCATTTTTCAGTTGTTACTTTCAAACTATATATGCAGTTAAATCTGTAAGCTATTTTCTTCATTTCGACTACTATCCAAAAACATTAAGAAGTTAAGAAAAAGCCACAAAGAAAGCTTCACAAAACCTTTCTCCATCCCTAATGAACCACTGGGGTGTTTGGAAATATTTATGGATCAATATACTGCACTGATGATCTATGCACCAACAGGCTGGAAAAGCACCTCTGATTGTGACATATATTCATAGAAGAGCAGATTCATTAGATTGCCATGGGACACTTTAAATTTACACTTATGGACACCAGCTGTGCTCTGTATCCCATGGCTGTTATTTAAAGGAATGGCAAGCAGTGTTAAATTAGACTTTCTTTCTCTAAGTGAAATTTTAAAGATACAGTAGCTGAGGTTGTTGCTATATTAATAAAATGAATTGTATCTACTAATGGATACACACACACAAATATATATACAGGAAAGGCATTGTCTCATATCACAGTATAAGGCATTTTCATCAAAAATGCTATTGTTACAAATAATACTACTACTCATTCTTTTATCCAGGCCAATTGCCCACCTACCTATTTAACTTAGAATACCGATAAAAAAAAAATTCATGCAATCTTCAGGACCTGAATTGTTTGTCTAAAGATATGTAATTCAAGTCAAACGCTCCTACTGAAAGTCACTTGAATATTATTTCAAGTAATTTGCTCAAGGCCAATTTCAAGAGGATTCTTCAAATACTTTGAGTGTTATCTTGTATTGATGGAAATGACATTCGTATGAAACATTTTTAATGACAAGAAGAGTATTTTCCACAATGGAAAAGCCAATAGGAAAGTCAATCAAGGTGGATTTCTTTCCTACTCTGCTAAGCCTGATTACAGAGAAGTGTGGTTACAAGTCCTCACATTTCAAAAAAGTATGGGATGTAGGGTTGGGATCGTCCAGGAGAACTCCTGCCAGTTCAGAAATCTAGTTTCATTGTGAGCAGCTCTTACCTTTAGGAAATTCTTCCTAATATCCAATTAAAATCTTTTCCTCATAATTTTAAACCATTGTTTCTTGTCTTGGGGAACAACTCTAAAGTCTATCCTGTTTTTTGCATGACAGCATCAGATACTTGAAGACAGCTAGTATAACTTTTTTATAAATTTTCCTAAACATACCTAGCTCCTCCAGACATTTATCATTAGTGTTTTCTTCCCATGTCCCCTCCCTCAATCATTGTTTTCTCCCTAGCATGCATTTCTGTTTATCGACATCTTTTCTAATTGGCTTCTAGAGTGGTCTGACCAATGTAGAGTACATAATGGTGACTTCTGCTGCTCTTCACTCTACACTTCTGTGGATGCAGTTTGGGATTGTTTTACAACTGTATGACACACTCAGAGTGAACAATACATCTCTTTTATTTATGATATTTGGTCTGATTTTTTTTAAAATTATATGTTTTTTCAAATATTATAAGCCACCCAGAGTTTATTTGGAGTTGGGCAGCCTCAACATTCAGGTAGTCAATCAAGTAGGTAAGTAACTCAGTTTATAATAAGTTGAATAGTGTTCCCTGGGATGTTTAATCAAGAGACAATAGTAAAATAGTTAGGGCATCAGGCTAGAAATCAGGAAACTGGGAGTTCTAGTCCTGCCTTCAGCACAAAGCCAGCTGGGCCACATTGGGCCTCTCTCTCTTCTCTAGGAAGTAAACAACTGCAAACCACTTCTGCAAAACCTTGCAGGGTCTCATCCAGAGAGTTGGCAGGAGTCAACACTGACTTGAAAACACACAAACTAAATTGTGTTTCCCACGGGCTATAATAATCAACAACTTTCATTTATAAAAATATCAAAAAGTACAGGGGCCCATATTATGCCAATGTGAAACTGCTGCTTCTAATAATTTCAGACCATGGAATCTTATCCTTCATCATAAATGAAATGTGTTTATTCAGAAGACTTGATCTCACTTGAGATAAAAACCCAGCTGTAAGCTAGTGGAAATGAGGCTGTTCCTTGAGCGTACTGCAAGATGGAAGCTGAGGCAGGAATCTCTTCTTTTGCACCAAGATTCTTTAGTAAGTATCTAGGGCAGAGGTCTTCAAACTTGGCAACTTTAAGACTTGTGGACTTCAACTCCCAGAATTCTCCAGCCAACATAGCTGGCTG